>OZ005742.1:176532312-176609069 GCA_963930735.1 Dioctria linearis
CCTAATTTCATTTTGGGTAAATACTAAACGCAAAGTCAGTGAACATTTTTGTGTAATTTTTTCAAGGATCTTCCAATTTCATTTTGTTTGAGAATCCACCGCAGCATCAGTGAAAATTTTTCTTGATTAATTGGATTAAAGATTCCCTAATTTCATTTTGTGTAAATACTAAACGCAAAGTCAGTGAACGTTTTTGTGTAATTTGTTCAAGGATCTTCCAATTTCATTTTGTGTTAAAATCCACCGCAGCATCAGTGACAATTTTTCTTGATTAATTGGATTAAAGATTCCATAATTTAATTTTGGGTAAATACTAAACGCAAAGCCAGTGACCATTTTTGTGTAATTTTTTCAAGGATCTTCCAATTTTTGTGTGAAAATCCACCGCAGCATCAGTGAAAATTTTTCCTGATTAATTGGATTAAAGATTCCCTAATTTTATTTTGGGTAAATACTAAACGCAAAGTCAGTGAACATTTTTGTGTAATTTGTTAAAGGTTTTTCCAATTTCATTTTGTGTGAAAATCCACCGCAGCATCAGTGAAAATTTTTCTTGATTAATTGGATTAAAAATTCCCTAATTTCATTTTGGGTAAATACTAAACGCAAAGCCAGTGACCATTTTTGTGTAATTTTTTCAAGGATCTTCCAATTTTTGTGTGAAAATCCACCGCAGTATCAGTGAAATTTTTTCCTGATTAATTGGATTAAAGATTCCTTAATTTTATTTTGGGTAAATACTAAACGCAAAGTCAGTGAACATTTTTGTGTAATTTGTTCAAGGATCTTCCACTTTTATTTTGTGTGAAAATCAACCGCAGCATAAGTGAAAATTTTCTTGATTAATTGGATTAAAAATTCCCTAATTTCATTTTGGGTAAATATTAAACGCAAAGTCAGTGAACATTTTTGTTTAATTTGTTCAAGGATCTTCTCACTTTTATTTTGTGTGAAAATCCACCGCAGCATAAGTGAAAATTTTCTTAATTAATTGGATTAAAGATTCCCTAATTTCATTTTGGGTAACTACTAAATGCAATGTCAGTTAACATTTTTGTGTAATTTGTTCAGGGATCTTCCAATTTCACTTTGTGTGAAAATCCACCGCAGCATAAGTGAAAATTTTCTTGATTAATTGGATTAAAGATTCCCTAATTTCATTTTGGGTAACTACTAAACGCAAAGTCAGTGAAATTTTTTGTGTAATTTGTTCAAGGATTTTCCAATTTCATTTTGTGTGAAAATCCACCGCAGCATCAGTGAAAATTTTTCTTGATTAATTGGATTAAAGATTCCCTAATTTAATTTTTGGGTAAATACTAAACGCAAAGTCAGTGAACATTTTTGTGTAATTTTTTCAAGGATCTTCCAATTTCATTTTGTTTGAAAATCCACCGCAGCATCAGTGAAAATTTTTCTTGATTAATTGGATTAAAGATTCCATAATTTCATTTTGGGTAAATACTAAACGCAAAGTCAGTGAACATTTTTGTGTAATTTGTTCAAGGATCTTCCACTTTCATATTGTGTGAAAATCCACCGCAGCATCAGTGAAAATTTTTCCTGATTAAGTGGATTAACGATTCCCTAATTTTGTTGCGACCCAGGTGCCTATTCCCCGAATCACAACAATAAAACCAATACGCCAATATCTTGCCCTATGGAATATATTGGCGTACTGCAATTTGACCTTGAAAAGTAAAAATTATTTAATAGAAAAATCATTTCAATTTCAAATGCATTTAAAAATGCATTTACGTACTGCAACAAAATGCAATTTAGCATAAATTGCATTTTGTTATCAGTTGTACATTCCGTTCACACGGTATGTATACTTTCCTAGCTATATTATCTGCATGTACTATACATACATACATAGAGTTTCTTTTTCCTAAAATTCATAAAAATGAATCGTATGTCTTCGCCTAAAATATTATTCTTACAAGACACAAGTGCATATCAGATTTCATGCATATGCACTGTGTCTAAACTTTTTGTACATTCCCACGTACGATTTTTCACCTCGTGGGAAAGTGAAAAAAAGAAAAAAGAAGCTATCATGGGCACCTGGGGCCGGCGAGCCCAATCCTCGGGGAGTTTTGTTTTCTGAACCCGCCCAGTACTGTTCGTAGAAAAGAGTGAAGTTGAAAAAATTATAAAAGATCCAAGTTGTGGAAAAATAGCAAAGAGTTAAATTGAAAAAATTATAAAAAGATCTAAGTTGTGAAAAAATAGCAAAGAGTTAAGTTGAAAAAATTATAACAAGATCTAAGTTGTGAAAGAATTGAAAAGATCCAAGTTTGTGAGATCGAGATGAAATCGAACTTTGTTAAAAACCAAGAGGAGTTTAGTCCGTTTTCTTTATAACAAGGAAAGTTCAGATCAAACTCGAATAAACAAAAATCTAGTGATTGTGTTTTTTTTATTTACTAAACCCAAACACGGGATCTTCCGATTTCCCTTTAGCCTGATAGAAGTTGTGTGCTCTCCAACAAGAGCACGGCACACAAGCAAAACACAACAACTGGTGGCAGCGGTGTACCTACCCCAAAATCCAGTGCCTTTTAATGAAAAAGTAATTTAAATAAAATAATAATAAAAATCTACGACCCAACATCTCTTTAAATTAACAAATCAGTGCCAATTAAAATAAACGGAAATTAATCGAAACAATATAAAAAAAAAAAAATAATAAAAAATAAAAAATAAAAAAAATAAGCCCGGGTACCCGAAAAAGGGTACTTAGAGGAAAGTAAGTGCCATAGTGCTCCAACGAGGGAATTTTGCGAGGCTTCATCCCTGCCTCAACTAGACGATTCCCAGAAGGAAGACTTCGGATCATTGACCTGGACATCTGACGTATAAACTTCATCATTCATCTGCAGCAATAAAAACATCCAACTCTAAATCTCCAAGAAATCGTCGCCCAGGACGCGCGACGTATCATATTCATCATTCTACAACAACATTCGACTGAGCAAATAATTCTTAGGATAAAAGCTAAGGTAGATCCAAAATTTTTCCTATTTTTATTTGAAATTGTGCTCTAAAATTAGCATTTATGTTTTAACTAATTAAGAACAAAATCCACCACACGACGGATATATATATAAAAAAAAAATTTTCCTCTAAAAAGGAAGGTATTGTGGTCAATATTCCTCAAGTTATCTATCTTTCCTCTTACGATAAAAGATTCATCAATTGATTTTGTTGTGTTTGAAATTTTACAAAGGATGTGATTCAACAGCATTATGCAATGACCTACCGCTTCATTACGTCTAATTAAGCACAAGCAGATTTTTCAAAGTTTAGATGATTTTTATCGATAATCTTATTGCATAAAGCAAACTATAAGTGGTTAACAAAGAATAATATTTTTTTTTTACGAAGAGCATTATTATATTATAAAAAAAATTGAATTAAATTTGTAAAAAGGGAGAATACTCAATGAATTTGCATAGAAAAAAAGTATATTTTAATCGAAAACAAAGTGACTAATAATAATCTGAGATGAAGTAGTTTTTGTGGCACTTATACCTAATTAAAGTTCAAAATACATATGACATATAAATATTGATTGAAAGAACAATTGGAAGTTACCTATTTAGTGATAATTTTTGTTTCTTTTCCTTAAAATTAACTCTTCTCCCCAATTAAATTGTTATATTTGTTGTTGTTGTCTAAAATTACTCCGTAATAAGTACTATAGGCAATACAGCATTTTTACATGATTTGAAGACAAATACAGGATTTTATCAAATTATTAAATTTAAATATACGCTCTTCCTAGAAGCGACCTCTGCGGTAAGACTTCGTGAGCTTGCTGGTCAGAGGACTTCAACAAAAATCAACAATCGATCCCTGCGATAGGACTCTCGTGAGCCTTTCAGGAGAACGATATTGATTGGAAGCAGCGATTTTTGATTCGATTATTTTTGCAAAGCAAGATAAAAATATTCCTAATAATTCTTGGTGTTCAAACATTCCTATTCCTGGACTTATCTTAAAACTTATGTAAATACAAAATTTAATTTAAATTTTCAATTTACATAAAATTGTTTTTACAACAACTAACTCACTCCCTTTTTCTCGAGAGTTATTCAAATTTTCTTTCTCTCCTCTCTGTTCCACACTGATTCACAACATCCAATTCACTACGTCCCCTATACTTTTCAAATTTAAACAAGTTCAGTCCCGATTTGAATACTACTCGACCCAGACATGACTGAAGAAACCGTTTCTTTCGATGAGCTATGCGTATCTCAAATAGAAAGAAACAAGAAAATTAAGCTAATACTAGAGGCTTATCACCAAGCCGGTAAAGTGAAGCGTACCAATACCTTTGTGAAAGGTAAACTACAACAACTCGAAGAAATATGGAGCGAGTTCTGGAGAACAAATAGTTCAGCATAAAGACTTCACAACCGACCACGATTATTTCAAAGAATCATGCTCAGACAAAACCGAGGATTGGTACATGTTGACGAAAGTGACACTTTCCGAAAGATTGAAATCAATCTCAGAATGTACTATGAACAAGCAAAACTCCTTTTACATACCAAAACCAAAAGCTTCGTGGAGAATTCAATTCAACACACAAGTTACAGAAGCTAACAAGGAATCAGATGGTGCACAAAATGAAGGTATTTTCAGAAGTCTAAATGCCAAAATTAAATGAATTACTCGAGTGATACAGTCATTAAACCCAGATATCCTACCTACAGCAAGCAGAACATATTTAGAACAAAAACTAAATATTCTGAATAAACATTGGGCAGAAATCGAGGAGCTCAACAGCACATTCCAAACACAATCTACGTCACAAGATTTAGAAAACAAATATTTCTCCGAAGATGTTTTCTATGAAACAGAAGCAGAATACGAAGAAGCTGTAATTGCAATCCAAGAACAGCTAGATATCCGCTTCCTTAATCACCAACGTGACACACCAAATAACTCATCACACTTTCACAATGATAGCACAGAGATTAAAATTTCACATACTTCCCTATCAGAAATTAAATCCTTAATACCAAATTTTAACGGCGACCAAAAAGACCTCAATAAATTCGTGTCATGTTGCGATGACATAGAACGGCTTTATCCCAATACCGACCCAACAACCCTGTTTTCAATTATTAAAAGTAAGCTATTTGGAGACGCCTACAATGTACTTAAGTACAATGATACAAGCAAGTGGGCAGATTTGAAGAAAACATTACTCGAAACATTCGAAGTGAAATTAGAAAAATCAGTACTCCAATCAAAACTCCAAAACACAAGACAAAGAGCAGGAGAGACTGTCAAAGAATTCCTGCAACGAATTAATATAATACACGCTCAATTGAACGAAGCCACGCATTCGTATACAACAGATAAATTACTGTTAAATTCTCTCGTAAAGGATAACGAAAAACAACTATTAGAGCGATCGAAGACGGATTAATAAGCGAGCAACTGCAAACCCTAGCCAAACTCCACGAAAATAGATCATTAAAGCCAATAATGACATATATTGCTGAGCAAGCATTACGCCTAGAATCAAAGGCAACAAAATTAGCAGCGAACTTTTCTCGCACCGCCCAATCAACACAAGTGCAGAACCCCTTTTGCTATAAATGCAGAGTACAGGGACATTTAGCTCCAAAGTGTCCCCAGAACATTCATACAAACCCAAGCCCAAATAAATATATTTCAAATAATTTAAACAAAGGCAATCCTCCTAAACAGGCTAGTACTTTCAACAACACTACTCCTACATGCAGGTATTGTCACAAATTAGGACATACCATAGAAGTATGCAGGGCAAATCCGAGAATATTTTTAACACACTCGGAAAACAAATCAAGGCGAGAGGAATTAGTCGGCAGCCCCTCGCAAATTCAAACAAAAGCCGACATACACACCAACCCAAATTAGATAATGCACATTTATTAAATGATCACTTAACGCTGAAAATTCCAATTACTATCAGCCCCAATTCCATTACCATTTCCATATCTACCAATGTATGCTCGAATAAAGAAACAAAGTTCCTTGTAGACACAGGAGCGGAAATAAGCCTAATAAAGTTCAATACACTGAAAGCAGGTAGCACTTACTATAAAGATGCAATCTGCAAAATAAATACTTTATTTTCGGAATCTAAAACTACAGAAGGATCAATATTAGCAAAATTGGCAACTATACCAAGCGAAGAATCTGTAATAGAACATCCCTTCCAAATAGTAGGAGAAAACTCGGCCTTGGCATATGACGGCCTAATTGGCCACGACTTCTTGTCCCGATACAACGCTTGTATCAATTATAGAAACAAGTACATTTCCTTAGAGGTGAAGCAATGTCATTCATCCTACCCCATAGAACAATATCGCTCAGATTACCCAAATACATATCTCAGATATGATAACCTTCTGTATGCAAAAAAGAACCAGTTAACTAATAAGAACAATGAAAATATTAACAAGAATAAATCGCACGTTACAAAACAGGCAAGAAACACAAAACAGAAGGACTTTCCTAAACAAAAAATTCCACAAAAAACGGAATACACTCTAGAATCCAATAAAAACAAAGGTACATTGAATAACTTACATAATAAAATTATTTCACTTCCCGCTCGCTCCGAATCCATAATTCAAATTCCAACTTCGTCAACTACGGAATCGGTATATTTTAAAAAAGAGGTAAAGCCAGGGTTGTTCATAGGTAATACCATAGACAACCCATCACAAGGAATGGCAAAAGTCCTAGTTCTCAACACGAATGAGCACGACGTCGAACTGGCAATTCATGACATGAATCCAGAATGGCATGACCTTAATGACTTCGATTGCATCTCTACAGATTCCAACAGAGATCCAATTAGGGGCAGAATAAAAAAACTGCACACCCTGATTAAATTGGATCACTGTAATTTGGAAGAAGCCGAGAGTATTTAGAAAATTTGTAAGGATTTCAACGATCTCTTCTACTTAGAAGGGGATTTCCTAACATTTACAAATGCAACCGAGCACAAAATCGAAACAATCCCAAGTAAACCTCACATATATACTAAGCCGTACAGACTTGCAGAAACAAGCCGGAAAGAAATTACTCGGCAAATAAGTGAAATGTTGGATTGAGAGATAATAAGCCCTTCAAATAGTCCGTGGAATTCTGCCCTACTTCTAGTTCCCAAAAAGCCGGATGAGCAGGGGAACAAAAAATGGCGAGTCGTTGTAGATTTCCGCCGAGTAAATGACATTACTATTGGCGACGCTTACCCATTACCTAATATTACAGACATATTAGATCAAATGGGTAAGTCAAAATATTTCACAACGCTTGACCTCGCCAGCGGATTCCACCAAATTCGCATGGATGGGAAGGATAGAGCAAAAACTGCGTTTAGCACTCCTTATGGTCATTACGAGTTTAACCGTATGCCATTTGGATTAAAAGGTGCACCCGCAACCTTTCAACGTGCCATGAATAATGTGCTTTCCGGACTCCAAGGCATTTACTGTTTCGTATACATGGACGATATTGTAGTTCATGGATATAACCTTAAAGAGCATAATATTAGGCTCGCAAATGTATTTAGCCGCCTTCGCAATTTCAACCTCAAACTTCAACCCGACAAGTGCCACTTCTTAGGAAAAGAAATAATGTATCTAGGGCACATCATTACTGAAAGTGGAGTCAAGCCAGACCCAGCAAAAATTAAATCAGTTCAATCTTATCATAGACCCAAGAAGGAAAAGGATATCAAAGCCTACCTTGGTTTCGTCGGCTATTATCGCCGCTTTATTCCCAATTTTTATAAATCGCGAAACCCCTTACTAACCTTCTGAAGAAGGACACACCTTTCAAGTTCGATGCAATTTGCGATGAAGCATTTTGCGAATTAAGACACAAATTAATATCAGCACCAATTTTATCCTATCCAGATTTGGACAAAGAATTTTTTGTCACCTCCGATGCCAGTGACTACGCCATCGGAGCAGTTCTTCCCAAAAAGATCATCCAATCGCTTATGTGAGTCGAGTTCTCAATAGTGCAGAGACTCGTTACTCAACAATCGAAAAAGAGCTTTTGACAATTGTTTTCGCAGTCGAGCAATTCAGGCCATACGTAGACAGTTTACCATCATAACTGACCATAAGCCATTAGTATGGCTAATGAATCTAAAGGATCATTTATCAAGACTAATGAGATGGAGAATACGTCTTGAGGAATACGACTATAAAATAGTCCATAAACCTGGAAAACTCAACACAAATGCAGACGCTCTCAGTAGAGCTATCCCGGAAAATTCCGTAAAATCAACGGAACCTAACACCTATGTAAATGTGGTAACCAGGAATCAAGCCAAAACTCAGGCGAATTTAGATACACCCAATCCAAATATTACTACTCCAAATCCAGATTTATCAGTAGTAAACAGTTCCTCAGTGATAATAACTGAGACCAATTTCCCATTACTTTTAACTAAAAATTCTAACCCCAAAATTTTCATCTTGCCCATGCAAGATACAGAACTTGAAAGAGTTTTAAAATCTAAACTAAAACTATTAGACAAACCACCTCTACTCCACTCGAGTACAAATTATACTCCCCGCGAACTCCTTTACGGATTCCCAGCCGAAATCCCAAACAATCTAAAATCATCTCCGACCGTTTGCTATAATTACGACAATTATGCAAACGAGTTAAAGCACGCCTACAACACAGGTATAAAATTGCAAAAGACACAGCCACGGCCCATAAAGAAAAGTCCAAAATCCAATATGACAAAAACACAGTTCAAAAATCTTTCAATATTGGAGACAAAGTCTTAATAAAAAGCAGAGTAAGAGATAACAAACTCTCACCACTCTGGACAGGTCCATATTTGATTATAGAAATCAATTCTCCTGAGAACTCCACGGTGAAAATAAATAATAAAAATAAAAGAGTCCATAACAATGACTTAAAACTTTTCGCGGATTAATACAAAATTTCTTCTACTACAAAATCACCGCAAATGAATAAACAATATCATCTTCCAGGTCCTCACAATGATGCACACGGCATTTTTCCTAATCTGCATCCCATTCATCTCAGGCTCGGGGATAAAAATAAAGCGAATAAATGCCAGCGCAGGCATTTATTTCGAAGAAATCGGCAGAGCCAATTTTTACACCAACGAGTGGAAGATCGTTACCTACTACGATCTAGAAAACTTCAAGTCAGAATTTAGGAACATCAAATTCATCACTGAGCAAATTACGGCTATCTGCAAGAAATTGGATGGAAATTCAGCAATGGCACACACTTGTAACGGTACGTTGCTACAGATAAACCTTATCATAGCAAATATAGAATATAAAAATATGCTCCTAAGAACTCAAAGCAGAAAACAAAGAGCACTTTTAAATGTAATAAGATCAATTTCCAAAGCTCTTTTCGGCACATTAGATGAAGATGATGCCAAGCTATATGATGAACAAATTCACAACCTCACTTTAAACCAGGATTCCCTCCTTTCCCTCATGAAAAGCCAAACCACGATAATAGAAGCAACAGCTCAAATTTTTAATAAAACCAAGGCCGCAATTGAAAAGGAATTCCTGAATATGCATAAAAAGCTAGTTTCAATTCAAATATCTACTTCATTAATTTAAAATAGAACACTGGATAATAAAATATCCATCTAAATAGAATCATTAATCTCCCTTGTTTCACTAATGGCATTCAGATATCAAAATACACAGTCAGAATTAATAGATCTTTTAATTGATTCCAAACATGGAAAATTTCACCCTACACTAATATCACCTAATAAGATTGAAAAAATTTTATCAAAAATTAGGCAGGAGCTGCCGAGTTCAATAATGCTTCCCATAAATTCCAGAAACAATATATTTTCACAAATCTACAAATTAAGCACAATATCTGCAAATGTTTTCAACAACAAAATAATTATAGAACTTCGAATCCCACTTCCTTTTAAAGAACCCTACCAAATTTTCAAAGCAATGCCATTACCGACAATCCTAAACGGTTCATTCATATATATTGAACCATTAAAGGAATATATTGTTACGCGCCACAAAGTGATACAAGCGACATCTATTGGGAATGGAAACAACTTTAGGTTAGTGACATCCTAGTAAACTGGGTTTGGAGAATGGAATATTCAGGAAGGTTCTAGGATAATTCGTAGAGTATAAATACGGCGCTGCTCACATCCAGGAGGCGAGTATTATTTCAGACAGCGAAGTGAACGAAGTAAACTATTGGGATTGCGATAATTAGAAGTACAGTACTAGCGATAAATAAAGAGTTGATTTGATAATTATTTGTGAATTTGTGAGAGTAAACAGTAAAGTTAAATAAAGAAAGAACTTTTGAATTATATCTGAAATATTGTGTTTTAAATAACGAACTAAGGCCACGCTCGTAACAACTGGTGTCAGAAGTAAAATAAAATCGCGAAATAAAGTGGTGGCATTTGAATTTGAAATTCAAAGAGTGATTAATTTTGTGAAATCGTGTGTAAAAATTCCGAAAGATAATTTTATATTAAACTGTGAGTGAATTACAAAAGACGCAAGAATGGGACGCAAGCTAGAGGAGCTTCGCATACAGGAATTGAAAGTGGAGTTGGGGAAGCGGTCATTACAAACGACTGGCCTAAAGAATGTTCTAGTCGAGCGACTTAGACAAGCTTTGATAGAGGAAGAAAAGAATCCTGAGACATTCGTTTTCGAAGAAGAACCAGAAATTGAGGAAGAGCCTGCAATGAACATAGAACAGCTTTTAAGTACTTTAATGAGCAAAATGGAAGCCCGTTTTGATGAACAAAAGAATTCTCTCCAGGAGCAAAAGAATTCTCTCCAAGAACAAAAGAATTCTCTCCAGGAACAAAAGAATTCCCTCGAGGACCACAAGAAATCTATGGAAACCCGTTTGGACGAACAAAAGAATTCTATGGAATCACGTTTAGATGAGCAGAAGAATGCTTTGGATGAACAAAAGAATTCTATGGAATCCCGTTTAGATGAGCAGAAGAAATCACTGGAAACGCGTTTGGATGAACAAAAGAGTTCTCTGGAGAAATGTCTAGAAAGTCGCTTAGAGGAACAAAAGAATTTCCTGAAAAACTCGTTAGACGAACAAAATTTAAAAATTGAAGGAATCGAGCAAGAAGTGGCGGAAGTTCAACAAAAAGTGACCGAACAGCTTGACAACTTCAAATCAGATTTGGAGAAGATGAAGCATCGACAACCACGGCACGAAGGAATTGAAATATCCAATGCAGGCAGAATGAAACCTCCAATATTTGATGGACAAAATTCGTGGCATATTTTCAAGAGACAATTCGAGGCTGCTTCCGAAGTAAACGGATGGAATGATGCAGACAAAGCTACAGCTCTGGTATTAGCACTTCGAGGTTCTGCATCAGAGCTTTTACAAACTATACCGATAGAAAGGCAACGTGATTATACTTCATTAGTACAGGCGATAGAGTTACGTTATGGAGATGAACACATGCAGCAAGTATATCGCCTACAGCTACGCAACAGGATTCAAAAGCATGGCGAATCACTACAACAACTGCAGGGTGATGTGGAAAGATTAGCTTATCTCTCATACTCTAGCGTAAATGCAGATTTCCTTAATGAAGTGGCAACAGAAGCATTTGTGAACGCTATTGCAGATCAAAATTTACAACAAGCGTTGAGGCTAGCAGGAAAGAAATCAACAGCAGAAGCACTAGGCTATGCACTAGCGTATGAATCTGCCAGGCAAGCTTCCCGAAGTGCAGTACGAGTGAGAGAAATTTCGGTGGAGGAATGTACTTGTAATAGAATGCAGCCATCACAGAGCAATTCTTCACGTGGTATTCTGCGATGCTGGAATTGTAATAGACCAGGACACCTCCAAAGGGACTGCAGAAAACGCCGTCGAACAGAATCACCAGAAGAGGAGGACAGAACAGAATGCCAAAGATGTCGAGCCAGGGAGCAAGCTATTCGGGGAGAGCCTAGAAATCAAACAGCGACTAGTCGCATCAGCTCCCCTGTTCAGCAGTCGGAAAACATGTAAAAACCAACTTCGGGGGGCAGAAGTTGGTTGGTAGAGTCGACAGCCCCGAAGTCATCATTCAGATAGCCCAGTTGCAGAGAAATAATAGCAGTCTTGTTATATATGGAAGTGTAGGAAAAAATGACTGCGTTGTCACTATCGACACTGGAGCTTCGAGATCAATTATTAGAGCGGATCTTGTCAAGAACAAATGGCTTCACAATACCACCAAATATTTACTAAGAACAGCAACTGGAGCCGCAGCACAAGTTTTTGGAGAAATAACTTTGGATATTCAACTAGGTGAGCTACTATTTCCTCACAATTTCCTAGTTTCAGACATAATGGATGAATTCATCCTTGGAGTAGACTTTATGACCACATATAAAATAAATTTAGATGTCGGAGAACGAATACTCAAATATGGCAACATAGAAATTCCTATGAGACTAGGAGGAGGAACAGATTATCCTGCAAAAATAAGGACGATGGTCTGTGAGAATATGACTCTCTCTGCATTCTCGGAGACGCTAGTATGGACAAAGCTTACTGATGACATCGGGACCTGCCGATTCTATCTGGTGGAGCCTAACCCTACAAAAGTAACATCGAACATCATCGTTGGTAAGACTTTAGTGAAGACAGAAGGCGCAACATTAATTCCAGTCAGGGTGCTCAACACATCCGAAAATGAGGTACAACTAAAAGAAGGTGCTATAATTGGAAATTGTGAGCCTGTTTATCAGATTGTTAATTTGGAAAATGGTAGTAATATTAAGGAGGCAATACGTATACCAGCTACTACTCAACAGGTTCAGAAACTTCTTTCATCTAGTGCCTTAAGTGAACAGCAATACAACGATGCCAAAGAGATGATCGATGAATTTTCCGAATTATTTGCATTGAATGATGATGATTTCGGCAAAACAAATCTTGTCCAGCATCGAATCACAACAGGAGATTCTAGGCCCATTCGGCAACCACCACGAAGACTACCATTAGCCAAACAACCAGAAGTTGCAGATATGATAAATTCCATGAAAGAACAAGGCATAATTGAGGAATCTAACAGCCCTTGGACATCGCCAGTTGTTTTGGTCAGGAAAAAGGATGGCAGCACCCGATTCTGTGTGGACTACCGCCAACTAAATAATGTAACAAGAAAGGATAGCTATCCGTTACCAAGGATTGATGACACATTGGACACCCTTTCCGGAGCGGAATGGTTTTCCACATTGGATTTGAAGAGCGGTTACTGGCAAGTGGAAATACATCCCGAGGACCGAGACAAAACTGCTTTCTCAGTTGGAAGTGGCTTATGGCAATTCAAAGTTATGCCATTTGGATTATGTAATGCTCCAGCCACATTCGAACGACTCATGGAATGTGTTTTACGAGGATTAACCTGGAAAACATGTCTTGTCTACTTAGATGACATAATTGTGATCGGAAGGACATTCGAGGAACATAAAAACAACTTACGGGACGTACTTCAAAGACTGAGGGATGCGAAACTGAAGCTCAGTACGAATAAATGTGCTCTATTCAAGAATGAAGTAAAATATTTGGGGCATATAGTTTCATCACAAGGAGTAAGAACTGATCCAGAGAAGATAAGAGCTGTGAAAAATTGGCCTGTTCCAAAGGACAAACATCAATTAAGGAGTTTTCTTGGATTAGCTACCTATTACAGGCGATTCGTAAAAGGTTTTGCAGATATAGCAAGGAGCCTACATCAACTTACAGAAAAAGGAAAGCCGTTCATATGGTCAGATAAATGTAACGAGAGTTTTGCAAATTTGAAGCAACAGCTCTGTGGAACTCCAGTGCTTCACTATCCAAAGCTGGGAAAAACTTTTATATTGGACACGGATGCCAGCAATGTAGGTATTGGTGCAGTGCTTTCACAGGAGGAGGATGGTCAAGAGGTGCCAGTAGCTTATTTTAGCAAAGCACTCTCAAAATCAGAGAGAAATTATTGTGCTACAAGGAAAGAGCTACTTGCCATTGTAAACTCAACCAAGCATTTCCATAAATATCTCTACGGGCAGAAATTTATCCTCCGCACTGACCATGCAGCGCTTAAATGGCTTTTGCAGTTTAAGAACCCTGAGGGGCAAGTGGCGAGATGGATAGAGCGACTCCAAGCTTATGACTTTGAAATCCAACACCGAAGAGGACGTATCCATGGAAATGCAGACGCCCTTTCACGACGTCCATGCAAAGTTGAATGCAAACATTGCGTTCGGCTGGAAGAAAAAGAAACGGAGGCAACTATACAGCTGATGACGGTGGAACCATCGACAGGTTGGAACAACGAGAGCTTGCGAACGGCTCAACGGGAAGACCCAGACATAGCACCTATTCTTGCTTGGAAAGAAGACATGGAAAGACCACAATGGCAAGATATCTCGGAAAGGAGTGAGAAACTGAAGAGCTACTGGGCTCAATGGAACTCTCTTCACGTTGAATGTGGTATATTAAAGCGCAAGTGGGAATCAACTAACGGCGAGTCATTCCGAATGCAAATAGTCATGCCAGCATCCCAGGTCAAAGATGTTCTAGAAGAAATGCACAGTGGATCATCTGGAGGACATTTGGGGGTGAATAAAACAATTTCCAAAATACGTGAAAGGTTTTATTGGTTACATATGCGGGAGGATGTTGAGGAATGGTGCCGCAGATGCACTATCTGTGCTTCTTGCAAAGGACCACCACACAGAAGTAGAGGAAAAATGCATAAGTATAATGTAGGAGCCCCATTTGAAAGGATAGCCGTAGACATCGCTGGACCTTTTCCAGAAACAGATAACGGTAACCGTTATATATTAGTTGCTATTGACTATTTCAGTAAATGGCCTGAAGCTTATGCAATCCCTAATCAAGAGTCTACCACAGTAGCGGATCAAGTAGTAATGAATTGGGTCAGTAGATTTGGTGTTCCTCATGAACTTCATTCGGACCAAGGACGGAACTTCGAATCACGGACTTTCCAAGAGATGTGTAAAATTCTGGGAATAAGAAAAACCAGAACAACTCCTCTGCATCCACAATCTGATGGCATGGTAGAGCGCTTCAACAGAACATTGGTCGAGCATCTAAAGAAAGTAGTCGACTATCACCAACGCGATTGGGATCGACATATTCCCATGTTCTTAATGGCCTATCGATCAGCTGTACACAACACGACCGGACAAACTCCAGCAAAAGTGATATTCGGAAAGGAGATGCGTTTACCTAGCGATCTCAAGTTTGGTACACCCAGAGGTGAACAAATGTTACCAGACGATTATGTATCGGAACTTAGACAACAATTAGCTGATGTACACGAAGTCACGAGAGCAAAATTAGCAATAAATACCGATCGGATGAAGACCCGCTATGACTTACGTGCTAACTCAGCAGGATTTAATGAAGGTGACCTTGTTTGGCTGTACAACCCGAAACGACGTAAGGGACGTTCTCCCAAATTACAACAACACTGGGAAGGACCGTATTCAGTAGTGACTAGAATAAATGACGTAGTATATAGGATTCAGCGGGGTACAAGAGGCAAACGGAAAATCGTTCATCTAGATCGTTTATGTCAATACTGCGAGCATCAAGACCGTGGATCACCTGTTGTTCGGGACGAACAATTTTAAGAAGGGGGCAGTGTTACGCGCCACAAAGTGATACAAGCGACATCTATTGGGAATGGAAACAACTTTAGGTTAGTGACATCCTAGTAAACTGGGTTTGGAGAATGGAATATTCAGGAAGGTTCTAGGATAATTCGTAGAGTATAAATACGGCGCTGCTCACATCCAGGAGGCGAGTATTATTTCAGACAGCGAAGTGAACGAAGTAAACTATTGGGATTGCGATAATTAGAAGTACAGTACTAGCGATAAATAAAGAGTTGATTTGATAATTATTTGTGAATTTGTGAGAGTAAACAGTAAAGTTAAATAAAGAAAGAACTTTTGAATTATATCTGAAATATTGTGTTTTAAATAACGAACTAAGGCCACGCTCGTAACAATATATTAATTGATTACAATCGTGATCACTACATCGAATTAACACTACAGGAAATCCACAATTGCGCAACGTTGGACCATACTCACTTTTATTGTAAAATTTCATCACCCATCCTTAATGCAAACAATAGAGTAAATCAATGTGAAATCAACTTAATAAAAAAGGAACCTATTACATCAAAATGTAAAATTTTGACCTTAAAACAGAACTACTATATGACACAATTATCGCAACAAAATGCATGGCTTTTTTCCCTTAAAAAACCTTTGCATATAGATATCGTTTGTGAAGATTCAATTAGTTCGGAAACCCTGCAGGGAACAGGGAGAATAATTATCTACCCAGGTTGTTATGTCCGCAGCAAAGAATTCATCTTGCACGGGCACAACGTAAAAATATCAAGATTTAATTCCCATTTTATACCAACCACAAACAATTCAAACATGACGCAAATATGACGCTTCCCTCTACGGAAACGCACATAGGAGCAGATCCCACTAAAATTTCAAACAACATGGACCTAGAGCAACTACTACAATCCATCGACCATCAAAAAGAACAGGAATCAATTCCTCTGAACCCAATAAACAAACATCATGTCCACCACTATGCGTTATCATATTCAACATTAGCATTAATAATAGCTATTCTAATTATCTATCTGTACATCAAATACGGACCAAAAGATCGCAAATCAAACGAAATATCTGCTCAACATCAACTAGAAAATGTGCCTGCCGCGGCACCACGAATGTCGAACTTCAATATAACTCCAGCCCACAGAAGAAAAACTGCAGAGAGCTTCTTCAATTAATTTGGGCATATTTAAATAAATGTACTATATATTATTATCACGGACTCATACTTTCAGTCGAGATACACACATATACGTACAAATGATAACGAACAAAAACTGACACATTAACCTTCCCTCTATATTTACAACACCTACATCTCCCAAAAATGATATATAAAAAAAAAACTTCTAAACAAAATTTTAAGAACGAAAAGAAAAAAAAAAGAAATTGTGAAGTAGGTATTTAAAATACTCTAAGGACGAGAAAAAAAAATATATATGTATATATATAAAAAGAAAAATGCCAAATCATTTTTTTTTGGTTTGTAAATACTTAATAAAAAATAAATATTTTTTCGATAAAAAAATAAAAAATAATTTTATAAGTATAACTGAAATTTAAAAGGAAAAATATATATAATAACGATTAATGTTTTTTACTTTTGCTAGAAATGAATCAATAAATATAAATCAAAATATGATAATTGTAGATATAATTTACAAAAAAAGAAACCAAACATGTAAGTATATCGTTAGCATTATATATTTCTTTTATACTAGTTTAGAAGAGACAAAATATGATAAAAAAAAGAAAAAAGCCAATGTTGTGGTTAATTTGTAGTAAAGATATTTATGAAAGACATGTTTTTTTTTCAACATTCTACAAATTATTATTACTAAATAAATAAAAGGACTAGAAAAATTATGAAAATGTACATTTGCATACATAACCAGCCTTTTTTGTACATAGAATTTTAAACTTTTATTCTTCCTTCTAACAAAATAAATACATAAAAAAAAAATTAAACTATAAAATTATAAATAATCACTAAAAACTAATAAAAGAAAAAATATATAATAACTACTCCTATATTAGTACGGAAATTTTCCTTCAATATAGATTCTCCAAAACATACAATTACTTCATATTATTAATTATACTATGTTATAAGTTTGTAATCACTTAAAGCTAATTATTGCATCCTGTTTCTCCCCAATATATAAAATTTAGCATGACGGTCAAGAAAAAAGTTTTCTTTTTCTGCGAATTATATATATTCCACTATTTTGTGTTTTTACGTAAAAAAAGAAAAGAAAAGGGAAACATACGAATATCCATTAAAAATAATATATCAAGACATACATATAAATAAATAAAGATTTAACATATAATTAGTCAATTATAAATAATAAAAACTATGTAAAATTATATACTTACAACTATCGTAGATAGAAATATACTCAACACTGGGAAAAAATAAACAACCGTTAGTTAACTACAAACTTGAAAGTTATAATATTACATTTATAATGTTATTCAACTAAAGTTAACCTTAGTTTATGGTTACTATAGCGTTATTCGTAGAAAAATT
Organism: Dioctria linearis; assembly: GCA_963930735.1. Taxonomy (NCBI): domain Eukaryota; kingdom Metazoa; phylum Arthropoda; class Insecta; order Diptera; family Asilidae; genus Dioctria; species Dioctria linearis. The sequence continues at coordinate 176,550,559 of OZ005742.1, forward strand.
TACTTTCTATACAAATTTTTTTTTCTCTCTCTCTTTTACTTCCTCTATTCCCAAGAACATCAATGCTTTCACACTCAAATACATAAGATTTGAGTAAGATCCTCCAAAACAAACAAACAACACAAGAAATACATCAAGAACAATCTAATGACAAAAACAACAGAAACCAATAGAAAAATTTTTACAATAAATAAAAAGAATCATCCCAGGATTAAATCATTTATTATAAAAATAAAAAAGTATACAAAAACTTTACAATAATTTTTGGAAAAAAACAAAGAAAAATAGAAAAAAATTTGCAAACTAAAAATTAAAAAGCGTCCTCCGCGTCCCAATCATCCTCACTGGCCACCGGAACAGCACCATGTCCCCACGGATAAACAGGAAGGGGGAAAGATTCCCCGATGAGTACGGCATACCCACCTAAAACAAAACAAAAAAAACACAATTTTTTTTTTAACATTCAGAACAATTTTTTTTTTCTTTCAAAATTTAAAAGCGACTACTTACCAAGAAAAGAGACCCCCATTCCATAGTCCGGATACAATGCAAAGTCGCACTGATGATATAAGTCAGCAATGGGTGGCCCACCCCAAAGGGGCAAACTACGCCGACCGAAGGCATGCCACACTACCCGCAAAGGCCCATTCCATCCGGGGAAGACATATAAGATATAAATTCCGGTGACCCGGACGCAGTAAGACTCAGGAACGCGGTAAACGTCGCGGCCAACCTCTTCAACAAAGATCATTTTTGCAAGTGAAGGTCTCAAGAACCAAAAACAAAAGTGAACACATACAAGAGTACAAAAAAAAAACAACAATCATTATCGCAATCAACAAAACCGCTTACGTTAACACAAACGGTAACCAAAACAGCGAACCTATCCCAAACACAGTGGAGTACGCCAATCATTACACCACGGCGACAACAATATGAACACACCAACTCAAAAAAAAAAAAAAAAAAAAAAAAAAACAAAGGGCTAAGGAGAACCCCATGCAAACGCTTATCAGCTAACTGCTTAGTATGGACGCTGTCAAAACAACATTAAAATTACACAACTACCGTTCCTATCCTTCTTTTAATCTAAACATCTTCCAGATCAAATTTCCCTTTTCCTTTCTTTCTTCTTTCTACTTTGTCTTTAATAAAATAAAAATGTAAATGTATATAAAATAAATAGATGGCTACAATAAATAGAAATAAGCAAATATGCATCTTATAAATACATATTTATCGGTGTGTTTGTAAACAAATTTATTCAAAACTATTAAATAAGATACTTGAGATATTAATAAGTAATCAAAAATTTCCCGTATCCGTATATTCCTTAATAAAAACTAATAGCAAGTATATCCGTATCATATTATTATAACATGAATATGAAATCTTAACAATGATCCAAACAAAAAATTGAACTATAGTTGAAAAGAAAGTTTTCTTCCCAAACGAATCAAACTTTCTTTTCCCCAGGGGGGAGGGATGTTGTGACCCAGGTGCCTATACCCCGAATCACAACAATAAAACCAATACGCCAATATCTTGCCCTATGCAATATATTGGCGTACTACAATTTGACCCTGAAAAGTAAAAATTATTTAATAGAAAAATCATTTCAATTTCAAATGCATTTAAAAATGCATTTACGTACTGCAACAAAATGCAATTTAGCATAAATTGCATTTTGTTATCAGTCGTACATTCCATTCACACGGTATGTATACTTTCCTAGCTATATTATCTGCATGTACTATACATACATACATACAGTTTCTTTTTCCTAAAATTCATAAAAATGAATCGTATGTCTTCGCCTAAAATATTATTCTTACAAGACACAAGTGCATATCAGATTTCATGCATATGCACTGTGTCTAAACTTTTTGTACATTCCCACGTACGATTTTTCACCTCGTGGGAAAGTGAAAAAAAGAAAAAAGAAGCTTTCATGGGCACCTGGGGCCGGCGAGCCCAATCCTCGGGGAGTTTTGTTTTCTGAACCCGCCCAGTAGTGTTCGTAGAAAAGAGCGAAGTTGAAAAAATTATAAAAGATCCAAGTTGTGAAAAAATAGCAAAGAGTTAAGTTGAAAAAATTATAAAAAGATCTAAGTTGTGAAAAAATAGCAAAGAGTTAAGTTGAGAAAATTATAAAAAGATCTAAGTTGTGAAAGAATTGAAAAGATCCAAGTTTGTGAGATCGAGATGAAATCGAACTTTGTTAAAAACGAAGAGGAGTTTAGTCCGTTTTCTTTATAACAAGGAAAGTTCAGATCAAACTCGAATAAACAAAAATCTAGTGATTGTGTTTTTTTTATTGACTAAACCCAAACACGGGATCTTCCGATTTCCCTTTAGCCTGACAGAAGTTGTGTGCTCTCCAACAGGAGCACGGCACACAAGCAAAACACAACAATTTCATTTTGGGTAAATACTAAACGCAAAGTCAGTGAACATTTTTGTGCGATTTGTTCATGGATCTTCCAATTTCATTTTGTGTGAAAATCCACCGCAGCATCAGTGGACATTTTTTTTATTAATTGGATTAAAAATTCCCTAATTTCATTCTGGGGAAATACTAAACGCAACGTCAGTGAAATTTTTTTTTTTGCAATTTCATTTTGTCTGGGAGATAATCGCAACATCAGCGAACAATTTTTTTGTTTATTTGTTCAAAAATTTACAAGTTTCATTTTGTGAAAAAAAAAAAAATTTAAACGCAGAGGCAGTGAACCTTCCTATTTAGATTGAATCAAAGAGTTCCAAATTTCATATTGTGCAAGAACTAAACTTAAAGTCAGTGACATTTTCTTTTATCTATTTCTCTCTCGATGTTCGATATAAAGAGTCTTCGATAAGATTTTGTGTTCAAAATTAGAGGTAACGACAATAACAATTTTCCGTTGGTGCAAGTCAAGATCCCAGAAATTCTTACGGTGTATAAGAAATTAACGTATCGGCAGTGTCAATTCCCTGCTGGTCGGATCTAAATTTGTAAAATTCATTTTCACACTAAACTAGAAGTGTTCTGTTACACCTTTTGTCTGTAGGAAGTAACAAGGACCGTGATGTGCTCTCCTCGTGAGGAGAAGTTCACTAGCCCTGAGTAATATCACTGTTCGCGGAAAGTACCTCACTTTTGATGGGAGGTCACTGTTTTACTATTTCTTCGTTGATAAAAATGAAAAGAGCACTTGGTTTGAGTAAAAAAACTGGATTCTATTACACTTTTTTTAAATTCGGTACAAATTGATAAAATTGATAAAATAACGTACAACTTTCTTATTATAAAAATACCGTACAAACTTTATTATTATTATTGGGAATAGGTGCCTTACCGCTGGTGGGGGGTCAACCTTATTCCTTATACTTACTTAGACTATTCTAAATCGAACTGCTAAAACGAACTCAAAAAACGAAATGCCTCTGGGCTCAAAACGCACCTCTTTTATATTTTAGGTGAATCAATTTTTAGAAGCAACACCAAATTTGCGAAGTAGAAAAGAATTGGCATAATTGCCTAAGGCACTACATCATCATAATAGAAATTACCTTTTCCTAGAATTGTGACACCTTTTGAAAATTTTATGGTGCCGCAACTCATGAGGTAAGTGTCATAACGCGAAAAGGTGTCATAACACGGAAGAATATTTTTATTTCACATGACAATAAGAATACAGCTGGATTGGGCATACGAAATATTCTTGGTACATACTTCCGTGTATACATCACAGAATATCAACATACCGCACCGCTAAAGCTGTTCAGAAGGTGAACATTTGAATTTCCCAACATATGTACTGCAAGCGCCACTGCGGTTGCTTAAGCGAAATTGTACATATGTAGGTACGCTGATGCCGCTGCCATTGCATGGGTGAGCCGCAACAATTTGGCTTGCCGGTATAGAGTAGGTCAGTACATATTACGTGTACGAAATCGTCATGAGGGTATTCCATGGGGATTTCCTACTTTTATATTTATATAGCCGTAAAGGCCAAGAGTATGTCGGCGGCGAATTTTAAGAAGTTGATTTTGCAGACTGAAATAAAAGTGTAGAGTTTTTATGACTGTAAAATATGCCTAAGAGATTCTTAGGGGGTTTTTGGGTGATGAATTATTATAATTATGCATGATATGATTTAATGGATCATATGATGTGATTGATTATATGAGTGATTAGATCATATGATGTGATTGATCATGCATTAATAGATCTTGTGATTGATTATGTTTTGAATTTCTTAGCTAAGTTATTTTACTATTTATTATTAAACACACATAACATTTTTTTCTGTTGAGTATTTCTAAGTTAGCATATTTTGTTTCTAAGTTTTTCTTACGCCTATTTTGAAAACTAGTTACTTTATTCTATTTATGGTATGATTAATTGCATAATCTTAGGCGTAAAGTTATAATTTCTGATATGACTAATATTCAGAAGCTACGGCGAGAGGTTCTGATTTTTTTTTTATTTCTTCTTTTATTTTTCTTTTCATTAGGTTTTTTCTTTTTCAATTTCTGATCAATATCGTTAATGCTGTTGTGAGTATAAAAATAATTATCATGTATAGAATTGAATAATGATGTATGGTGTGAGGAGTGAGTGTATTACTAGAGGTTTCCTCATGATATTTTTGTTCTTTTATTGCCGTTCTGTGTTGCAGAAGGTCTTGGTCATCGTGAAATTTGATTACCTTTACATTTGCTTTGGCGATACATGTTGTGGTTGCGGGTATGATGGTATTTCGTTGGTAAGATTTAGAGAAGGTAGGTAATGGTTATTTAGCTTGATTTCTTTTACGTTATGAGCTTGAATTATGAGATCTTTGGTGCGTAAGTGGCATCCAATGGATAGTTCAATCACGCCTGTATTGTTCAGTTTATATGGTGTTATTACGTCATCGCATACAGAGTCTACTGTTACGGAGTCTTTCATGGAAAACAGCCATTTATTTGGTTGTGAGAGTTGTATCCAGAAGTCCATTTTTAGTACTGTCTGAATGTCGCAATGAGAAGGAATTTTATCAGAGTGTTTCAACAAGTCTATTTCGCATAGCTTATTTACTGAGTGTACGTTGAAGATTGCATGTAGAATACGACAGAGATAGTGTACTAGATTGGATGTTTGACAATTGTGTAAATCGTAATTGTTTAGCGAGTAGTAGTGTTCTCTATTGTAGTCTATCACTAAATATTCCAAAGAGGGTTTTATGTAGGCGAAATTGTTATTATGCAGGGTCGGAAATGGATAAACTTTAGCAATTGGTAATTGGCTTTAAATGGTAGGGGGAGTTTGAGGTGAAAGATTATTTTGTTAGATATTATTGATGCGCACTCACGGAACTGATTTGATAGATCTGTAGGAGACTACTTTGAGCTTTATTGATGGCGAGTGTTAGAGTGTTGGGTATTTCGTTCTGGATAATTTCTAGTAATTTTTTGATTTGTGGGGAGTGACTACTGAGGGGTGTGGTTTTCCGTGTCGTACATCTGTTACGAGATCAATAAGAATGTTTTGTATATTGTTGTATCTAATCATCATTAATGTTGTCAGTGATACCATTGTTTCAAGTTCTATTGTTATGTTTTGTTTGAGTATTTCTGTGGACATATGGTTGCCAAGATTCACTAGTTTTCCTAATTTCTTTTCAACATGTAAAAATTGTTCCTTTATAGTGTATTGTGTTTTGTTGAAAATGTTAACTGTTGTATCCATTATGAGAGTTTGTTGTTTTGTTAACTCTAGTAGATGATCTTCGTTACTTTTATGTGCTTCAATTTGGTTTTTGAATTTGATAGCATCTTCCTCATCTAGAGTTCCGAATATATCTACCGCTTGTTGGTTTTAACAACTCATCATTCTGCTGTAGCACTCGAGCTAGGGTGTGTAGCTGGTGAGTTATATCCGCACACAATGGTAGTCTGTTATAATTAGATTCCAAAATATCGCATAGTTTTTGGGCGGTCTCAGTGCAGTTTACCAGTTTTAAGAATAATTTTAAATGGTTATTATGAACAGTTTTCATCCTATTGCCTCTGATAATGGTTGAGTTTTCGGTAGAACTAATCTTTACTATTTCGTATGGGCCTGTCCATAAAGGTGAAAGCTTATTCTTTCGTGAATGGTTTTTTAACAGAACTTTATCACCGATACAAAAGATCTTAGTTTGAGCAGTTTTATCGTACACATTTTTCGATTTTTCTTTATTATTGATAATGCTTTCTTTAGCTATTTGATGACTATGTTGAAGTCTTGGTTTGAGCTCATTATTGTAATTGTCGTAATTGTAATTTATCTTAGGATTATTTGTGACTAATGCGGGTAGTTTGGGCGTAAAACCGTAGAGAAGCTCATAAGGGGGAAAATTAGTACTACTATGTATACTTGTATTATAAACGTAGATAGCGTATGGGATCCAGGTGTCCCATGTCAAGAAGTCCTGTGACTTCTTTCTAATGCTCCGTTGGTTTGCGGTCACTCAAAAAATTGGATCCTTGGTCTGTCAAAATAGACTCCGGTATTCCATGCCTACAAATGATGTTAGTTACGAAGGCTTCGGCTACCGTTCTGGCTTCAGCATTGCTTAGAGGTATGGTCTCAGTATACTTAGAAAGGTCGTCCTGGAATGTTAAGAGATATTTATGACCATTGTGACTGACCGGCAAGGGGCCAACTATATCTAACGCGATTCTTTCGAAAGGCTTAGAGCTGGTAGTGGTTATCTTCATGGGTATCCGAGGCTTCTTGCTTAATTTATTTGATTGGCATGATTTACATATCTTGATGTAATCCTGAACATCACGAGTTATACCAGGCCAGTTATAAGAGGTTTGAATTTTCTTAATGGTACGTGTAATACCTTGATGTCCACCTAGAGGGGTGTCATGACACATACGTATGATTTCTTTTTGTTTTTCCTTGTCGGTAATGGTGGTTATTGAAGAGAGATATATGGTGACCAGTAATTTGTCGAAGACTAGGGAGACTAGGATTTTGAACGTGAAGTGTATGCCTGGGGTCAACCTTTGGTACGTAAATATTAATTTGGGTTTGCTTATTCTTTAAGCAGTGTTCTTTGAATTCCAACAAGGTTTTAATTACTTGTTTATAGTCATCCTCGTTCCTCATTTCAAAGTGAAGGAAGTGAACCCGATCTGTGATCGATGGGTGTGGCATAGTGACAAAATTTTAAAAACCCACCGCAACTCGCCAGAAAATCGCATTGTGTTATGTTGCATACACAGTAACCAAGATAGTGTCGCTAAAAAAAAAAAAAAATAGAGTAAAATAATATCAATATTGTATTGACTCCAGGAATTTGTTTTTTATTTGTGTGTTCTTGTTTAAGTGTACCTGCGGAAAGAAGGAAAATATACATATAATTGAATCAATAAACTAATGAATAATGAAAAAAAAGTTGTCACTGTAGCTGAATAACTCCCAGGACAGTTCATCTCCATCCTTATATATATATACAGATATTTTTTTTTGTCGTGTGTCGTTTTGGTTTTCTTTTGAAGTGAACTTAAAAGAACAAACTGAATTAATAAGGAAATGTAACATCGTTCGAGAAAAGCGACAAAATAAAATCGTAGCAATATCTGAATAACTCCAGCTAAATTCTCTTTTTTTTTTTAAAGTGATCTCGAAAGAACGAGCCGAACTAATCATCGAGGTAATAGCGTCAGTAGAATTATAAATAAATAAATAAATAAAATAAAATAAAAGAGGCCAATGCACCCACAAGAAAATAAAATTAAATAAAAGAGGCCCATGCGCCCACACAAATAAAAATAAAATAAAAGAGGCCAATGCGCCCATAAAATAAATAAAATAAAAGAGGTCAATGCGCCCACCAAGCAAACCAGAAGGAAGAAACCAACTCGTTCCCAGCAGAGAATAAAAAAAAGGAGAGTGGATGACCAGGCTTGCGCTCCTACCCTCGGTCCGGATAGTGATCACGCAACAGATGCCATAACCCGGAACATTATCCGAAAGCAACGTCCATCGAAATCTAAGGTTAGTTGGGTTAAGCCAATGAAGTCAATTTTGTTTTTTTTGTCCCAACGTTCTAGATAACGTACAGCCCGTGTATAATAAGTTAATAGGGTTTTTTTTTGTATGTATCACAGATGTCAAGATCGCTGTAAAGAGGATTTGCGGTGGGTGTGAATTAAGCCTCCGTCAAAGGTACTATAACCTATCGTCACTCTGCTTTCTTCAGTCACATCACAGTCGTGCTCGGCGCAAATTTTTTTCGTGTTTTTTTTTTTTTTTATCTTCTATTAGTTCTGACTGGCCAAGGGTTGAGCTACCATGCTTCACTAGTTGATTACACGTCCAGGGCGGTGGTGTCAGCGGTGGTTTCATTTGCGTATGCACACATGGCTCGTTTAGGGGATGATATAGGACTGAAACAGGGAATGGGGCTGAGCATATCATCAAGGCTTTGGAGGCTTAGCTAGGGTGGATGGGGTCGTCTGGGCCCAATATTAAACAATGCCGGGGTCTCGACAACACTTGAGACTCCTCCCAGGTCCCTCTCTCTCTCGGTCATTCCCTCTGTAAAATTTAGTAAGGAGGACACTAAATGAAAGTCGGCCAGGTGGATTTACAACTACAAAATTTATTGCTGAAATATTAACAACCGTTCGCTAGAGAGTTTTGATAGTGACTAACTTGCTTACTTACTCTTCGACTAAAAAATTCACAAATATTGTAAGCTTGGCTGTTTCTACATTATACATGTGCATGGACACAACTAATACAATTCAATTATCAATTATTAATGATACGACTAATACAATTCAATTATCAACTATTAATGTAAATTAAATAAATCGTGATTCTAAATGCAAGTAATATTAATTTTCAACATCCTCCCCCGGCGAAATTGCAACTCCAGTGGGTATAATAACTGTACTGGTCTTCTCAGAAGACTCCCATAAGCAAATCTCAGCTCGCAGGGTCTGACCAGACCATCTCGCCCAGGGAATGTGGTCTCAACTCGAGCTAGCTTGCAATGTAAACGCGTACGTGATTGATCGTAGACCAAAACTATATCGCCATCCTTTAGGTACGTGGGCGACCGTCTTCGAGCTTCATGAAAAGATCTTAGAGCTTGCGTGTATTCAACTCTCCACTGCTTCCACAAAGTCGCAGTTAACCGCAAACGCATATTCCAGGCAGATTGTAATTGCTCAGCACCGATATGGTCATCTATAGATTTCTGTCCTGCAGATTGTACTGAAGGACCTATTAAGAAAATAGATGGTGTCAGTGGAGAAAGGTCCATAGGATCTTCGCTAAGGTGAGTTAAAGGGCGGCCATTAATTACTGCTTCCGCTTCTGCCAAGATGGTTTCAAGTTGTTCGAAATTGAGTCGAGCTTTTCCAATTACTACCTTCAGGACTTGTTTGACACTTCGTATCAATCGCACCCAAAATCCCCCCCACCAAGGGGCTCGCTGTACAATAAAACGGCAGGAGATTTGCCGTTGACTCAGGAATCCATGAAACACCTCGCTGCTGAAGACATTGCTAAGCTCTGCTAAATCTTCCCGTGCCCTTCTAAATGACTTTGCATTGTCAGAATATATAGTCTGCGGAATTCATCGGCGTGCTATAAACCATTCTATGGCCAATAGACAGCTCTCTGTTGTCATGCTAGTAGTCAATTCTAGGTGTACGGCTCGCACCACTGCGCAGGTGAAAATTATAAAATAAACTTTTATGCATTTACCTTCATTTTTTGAATCTTCAACGTATAAAGGACTCGCAAAGTCCACTCCTACTGTTTCAAAAGGCCGGGTGGCCAGTAACCTCTCGCGGCGAAATGGAGCAAACGGCTGAGATGGTGATTTGCCGATCATTTTTTTTACATACAACACATCTCCTTAACACCAAATTTGTGAGCTGCCGTGCTCTCAAAATCCAAAACTTTTCTCGCAATCGCGTAAGCATAACTCCAGTTCCGAAATGTAACGTTCGCTGGTGCGCATCGTGGACGATATGCTCACATATTAGCGATGACTTTGGCAAAATAATTGAGTGCATAACGTTGACACCTTCATTTAAAGATTGCAACCTACCCTTAACTCTCAGATGCCCACCTTCATCCAGGAATGGAGCCAATGATGAAATTCTTGAAGCCTGCCGTAACGGCTTACCGCTCCGTAGTGCTTTTAGCTCATCCGAAAATTCTTCAGCTTGAGCATAATTTATCCAATAATTTTCAGCATTGCAAATTTCTTCAGCTGTCAAATACTTGCTCTGTGGACGCAGTCTTTTTAAAATGAACTTAACGAATCTTAATACGTAAGCGGTGACCCGTAGCAAACGCTTCCAACAACTATACTGAGAAGCATTCAAAATCGGTTCGGATATTTCCATAGGTACATTCGTTTCTAAAAGTAAAGAAGTTAGAACAACAGGAACATTATGTAAAGAGTTACCGTTTTTGTTGTCGCCCTCGAACTTCTTCAGCCAGATAGGTCCACCCGCCCAAAGAGCAGATGTCACTAAATTACGAGCTGAAATGCCTCTTGTCAACAAATCTGCTCGATTGTCCTTTCCGGAACAGTGCCCCCACCAATCGACTTCGGTATGCTGTTTTATTTCTTCAACACGGCGCGTAATGTAAGGCTTCCAATTCTTTGTATCACCCCTGATCCAGTGCAAGGTGATCTCTGAATCAGACCACATATGATAATCCCCTAAGTCTATCTTCAAAGATCGTTTCAAGTAACTGCATAATCTAGCTGCAATTAAGGCGGTCGTGAGCTCGCGCTTGGGTAATGTAAGTCATTCGATTCACACAATTTTAATGGTGCTACTCTGCATTTAGCGCAAAGAAAGGAAATGTTTACCTACCCACCAGCATCTTTACTTCTTACAAACGCAACGGATCCGTAGGCATCCGGACTCGCATCAGCAAAAATATATACTTCTTTATAAATTATATCGCTATCTGAAATATATCTGGGAATTGCAAAATTTTTAAGTTCAAGAAAGTCTCTTAATATATGATTCCACTCAATCATGCAGCTATTCTCCAGAGGTTCGTCCCAGTCCAATTTCAAACGCCAAATTTTTTGAAATAAAATTTTCAATCGAATTGCTGGCCCGAGCATACCTAGAGGGTCAAATATTCTGGCGATTACCTGCAAAACGCTTCGTTTTGTTGCCTTTGTCCACCTTGCTCCTTTATGAATTTTTCTACAGCTTGCATATTGACCGATAATTCGTCACTGATAACGCACTACACTAGTCCCAGAACCTTTTGTGCTGCTACAGTACTATTCGTCGCAAACAGGCGTCGTATCACTTCGCAGTTGGAGTTCCACTTTCGCAGGTTCATGGCAGCTCTGTCCATAATTCTCAAAGTTTCATGGTATAACTTGATTCCGCTATTTACCTCTGTAGTACTCAAAACAAGATCATCCATGCAGAAAGATTCTGAAAGGAGTCGACAAGTGTCATGGTATATACCACTCTCAGAATCCAGATGCGTGCGCAATGTAGCCGATAGGAGGAATGGGCTTGAGGTCACGCCAAACGTCAATCTTGTCATGCGATATATCTGGTAGCAGGAGACTCCATTAACCGCCCCTTGAACATCGAAAATCCATATAAATCGATGGATGTCTCTGTCATTTTCTGGTAGTGAAATTTGCAGAAAATCCTTCTCTATATCTGCGACCATTCCCACCTTTCCCAATCGAAAATTTAGCAAGATCTTCAGGATATCTGGCAATAAATTGGAACCAGTATGCAGCTGAACATTTAAAGAAGGCATACTTTCCGTATGCGCAGAAGCGTCGAAGGCAATGCGTAAACGTGTAGTAGAGCTTCCTTCCTTATATACGGGTCTATGAGGCAGATAAAAAATTTGGGCACCTTCCCTTTCGTGACACACAGTCTCAGCAAATCCAGCTGAGATAAACTCTTTCATAGCAGCGTCATATTCTTGAAGCCGGCCAGGCACATGACTCAAGCCTCTCATAAGAGGCCTTAAACGAGATAAAGCCAATTCTTTATTATTATGCAGCCGAACGTTAGCTCGCCATGGTAATTGAACTTCATAGCGGTCTTGTCTCTTAACAATACATTTTCCGGCTATGCGAATAGCTTCCTCCGCAGATTCTTGAGCATAATTTTTTATCCCTAAGATGACAAGGCTCCACAAATTTGTAAGGTTTTGTTCTATATCAGATGCACAAAATAAATTATTTGAAATCTTACTTACAATGCCCACTGGTTCACCTTCTAATCTGCGTCTGCTGGACCTTGCAATGTCCATCCAAATATCGCTTGAACTGCTGTTAATCTCCTGGTAATTCCCTTATGACGTCCCGTAACAACCTTCCAATAGTAATCAGATCCAATCAATAAACTTAATCCGTCCTCACGCTCAACTTTATCCGTGGAAATATCAGCAAATGTCAAGCCTTTCATTTTCGGAATGTCACTCTTCGGACAAATTAACACATCCACGCATATATTTGGTACTACGACTGCCTCAATTTCCACATGCTGATGGTCATACTGGCTATTTAAAATAACCTTCACTCGATTGAATTTCTTACTAGGAGGTAATTCATCTTGTTCGAACGGCACTACACTCATTAGTTCAGTTCCAACCACTTCCAAATTAAGTTTTTTTGCAAGGTGTTCTTTAATATAGTTGTGCTGACTACCACCATCAATGATAATTCGCGCAAGCACAGATTTGGTTTTGTGAGAAGCTGAAACAAATACCGAGGCCGTCTGTAGATATACTGCACTTCGAAGATTTTCGCTGTTGTTGTATGCACACAAATTTAAAACAGGCTGCACATCCACATTGCTTTCAGCACGATTTATTGCTTTCATGTCACTTTTTGGCTTCAATTTCTATTTCGGATCACAAAATACTGTAGGATGATTACCCTTACATTTACTACACGTAATCCACTTCGCGCGACTAAATCTTGTTGTATGGCCTCTCCTAAAGCACTTAAAACATCTAGCCTCCCTTTTCAGCAAATCTTTCATTTTATCCAAACAAGCCTGTTGGTCGCATTCCCTGCTGTTATGACTAGTAGCTTTGCAGAACAGACACATATTATTGTTATTGGTATTCGAAATCATCAATCCAGTTGCAGTCGATTGTGATGAGGTAGCTTTGTATACATTAGTATAGTTTATCTTATCAGCACCATCTCGCTCAAGCGCATCTACTTCTTTTTTCAAGAACTTTAGTATGTTCTTGACAGACACATCGCCTTCAAATGTGACCATGCTACTCCCGATGAAACTGTCTCCGCGTCACCCGCGTCAGGCATCTCGCCGCTTTTGTTTGATTTTGCAGCATACGTTCGATAGTATTCGATCCGTAATTCATTATAGAACGGTTTTTAACGTGACGTAGTAATGGCTCGTTGGTACACCTGTTACGTACCTTTTTGGGACTGGCAGGAACTATATCCAAACACTATTTTTCTTGTTACACTTTCTTTTTATTATTTCTTATAAAATTTCCCTCAGTTTATGGGCACTGAATTTTACAATTTTTCTTTGTTTGTTTAACCTACTAATTTTTAAGTTACAAACCTCTTAATTAACTTTCCTTTCCGCGCACTTCCGCTTTACATCTAAATACTTTCGTTCACCGCGAGCGACCAAGATTTTCCCTCAAAAACGTTTTAACCTTTTCTTTTTATTATTATTACACATGTTATTTTTATTCAACTCCCTTTTTTTCTACTCGATTAGCCCGCCGAGCCAACCGTTGTCAATTTTTGTTTTTTTTTTGTTAAAAATCACCCGCTCTTGTTTTTAAAGTCGACTCCGCGTACAAGTTTTGGATCACAACTCGATCTTGTTATCAAATTCGACTGCCGAACCGCCGTTATACAAGTTAAAAATCCAACTTCGTCTTTATAAAATTTTACTGCAGCGTTCTCCAAGAGATTTAAAAACCAACTCGGCTCTTGATCACTTTCGTCGCAATAAAGAGCCCTCGTTCAGGGTAGAAAATGTATAGTTGCATTGCTGACGCAATTTTCTTCACTGATTGAATAGATAAGCTAACCATATTTTAGGCATGTTAGCTTATGTGAAATTTAGTGATTTGGAATATTTTAATATTTTTAAATTATAGGGTTTTAAGGAATTTTAAGAACTGATTCGCTTTCTTCAAATGTTTTTGAAGGTAAGTTAATTATGTTCCAACATGTATGTATGTATGTATGCCGCCTAAAATTATTCCCTTTTTACACTTTTCTAGGGTATAATTTACGTACATAACAATCCTTCCCCATTAGAAAAAGAGAATTATTCTTTGAAGAGGAATAATTCTCAAGGGAAGTTGTTGTGGGTGCTATTTTGGCGGCTCTGATTAAGGTCGGTTTGGCTAGGCTTTACATTTTGGTGATTTAGTTTTCTCCTTTTGTCTCTCTCTTCTTTGTTTTTTATGGGTCTTTTTCTGATTTAGTTCTCACAATTCTTTTGATTGGGCAAGCGCTTTCATAACTTCATCATCATTCTCATCAGGAAAAACTTGGGGCGGACAGTGATAAGAAAAATATTGCACTACCATTCTACGGTGACGATTTAGCTGTTTCAATAAATAAATGATGATAATGAATATTCATAATCTACCGTGTCATTTTGACCGTATTGCCCTTCGTATAAATTCTAGGTGGCCCCGGATCTGTTTCTATAAATTCTTGACTTTTGGACATTTCTTGAGAGAACATTGAGTTGCCTGAATATGAAATTATTTGCACGATAATGAATTAAATTTTTCCGGCCTAGTTAATTAACCATTTTTTTGTGTGTTATGCTTGGCTAGGTTGACTGGGTCAGACGGTTTTGGTCGAGTTTACAAAATTATTTCTTTTAATTTTACCCTAGTTTAGAACTATTGTATTCTTTATCTTAGTGCTAGTTTCGTTTTTATTTTATTTTATTGGCTAGGTTAGATTTAGTTACCTTAATTTTAGTTATTATTTATTATTTTATTGTCTAATTTTAAGTTTTCTTAAAAAATTTTTTTGTGTGTTACCGTAACTAGCCCGGTAATCCTTTTGTTGTTATTTCTTCTACTGTTCAAGTAGTTACAATGTTTTATGTTTGATTTATTTATTCTGTTATATATATCGGTTATGCCAATTTTATATTTATTTTGTATGACTTATAATTTTATTTCTATTCTATTCCTCTTTACCTTTTTTTTTGTTAACTAATTCTCGTATGTAATTTTAATACACATTATTTTGCTTCGACCCTTCAGGTCTTTATTTACTCTTAGTTCTACTACATTTTGGTTTGTTATTTATTTATTATTTAGTTTTAATATAATTTCGTGTTATTTTTTTTCTATTTATTTTCATATTTATTTATATGTTGATTTATGTTTAACTAACTCCTTTTAAAGCTATGAGTTTACCGACTATATAATAATTGAATCTAATGCCATTTTTATGTACCCAAGTTTAATTTATTTTTCTTTTCTGATTACCTCTACTGTTTAGTAGGAACTGTATGCTATTTTATTTTTGCATATTTTATATTTATGTAGCATTAATTCTAACAAAAAAATTTATTTTTTTTTGTGTATTACTAATCTAATTATTTTTAATTCTATATACTTCTTGTATATAGTGTAGCAGGGCTACTCCTTTTGTTTCAATTATACATTGATTTGGCGATCCTTGTTGACAGTGTCCGTGTTCCATTTTTTAAACGATTTGAACCGATTTGTTTTTAGCGAGGCTTCTAGTTCACCTTAAACTGGGTTGGGGGGCAGGAGCTCGTTTTTCTAAAGGAATTCCCTCTGATGAAATTTCGGGGTTACCTTGTGGTTGATTTCTCTGTTGTCTCATTTTGATGATAACAGGGTGTAGATATTTTACTGCCTCCACAATCATTATGGCCAGAATATGTAGGCTCGTAAATAATATAGAGGTGGTGGACAGGATATGGGAGTTTCTGCTCGATACCTTTTCCTGGTATTAAATAATTTTGCCTCTAATTTCCTCTAGGGAATGCGTGTCCTGGTAGACTGGTTTGTGAATATCGTCTACCGTTAAAATTTCTATTGAAACTTGCGTTTGGTTTTGAGATTCTGGTAAAATGTCGGCCAGACTCAAATTCAATAAGGAATGATTAAATTGTGGAAATTGTTTGGGTTGAATCATTTTCAACGGGCGTTTACTTTGACCTTCATATTTGAGCACTTTGTCACTTATTTGCTCTTGACACGGTTGCGTTATCTCAAGTATCCCTTGTCCTTCCAGTTTCGAGATCACAAAGTGATCCGGACATGTGATATGTAACATCGTGGAGGTAATCAATGAAAATAGCCACGTGTTGGGCTTGCTTAGTTTGATCAGCATGTTTTTTTGTGGGATTTGTACTCTGGACCTGGATTTGGGCACTTCATTTAAAGGATTATATAGTAATTTAATGGCACATTCGTTGGATGTTGTCGCTTTGATCTAGGCGTGTTCAGCCGGCCTACATACGTGTGTTCTTCCAAATTACTTGTTATTTTCTTGAAAATTTTCATATCCTCGCCTTAAGAGAAATTCCTGAGTTTTTGCCCTATTGGCTATGTATGAATAACCAGGGTCTGGAATTAATGAATAATTTGCTGACCTGGGTACAGGATAGCATTGAATCTGTTGTAGCCTCATTTTTGGCAGATTAAAAATTGGGAGAGTAATTCTCACCACCAATTTGCTCTGCATATGGAGTGACTAAGCTCCTGCAGTCTGATATAGAACAGATAGACAATTTTGGTCATTTGGGCAATTCGAGGTCGTCTTGCGGTATATCTCCAACAGATTTTTGGGAGACATTAGGAGTAGATGAATATGATTGGTTCTACGGGCCATTATTATATCCAGGAGGGCTTGTTGTCGATATTCGACTTTGATGACTTGGAGCAATAAGCTTGATATAATCTCTTGTCTTAGTTGCCTCCTAGTTAAATCATCGGCCACATGGTGGAGATCGTTTATTTGGTGTGCTGTTTTTTCTTGTCTGTCTATTAACATAGCCAGCGGTTTTTGACTCTTTTCCAAGGTAGTTTTTACAACAATAATTTGTTGTTTCTCTAGCTTGGCTAGGGCTTGTGTATTCGATTCAAGTTCTTCTAACCTGCTGTAAATTTCTTTCTCGTTATTGCTGTCCATAGTGCCAAACAAATAGTGCATGTCACTGCCTATTCCGTCAAATAGCGATCTGGCCTTGCGTTTTCCTGGTACTAGTTCCTTTATAGTTTCCGTGCGCTTTCGTACGCTGTCTATTATAGCGTGTATGTGTAGTTGCTACACGTTACACAGGTCTTCTGGGTTTGTTATATTTATGCAGAGTTTATGCACCAAGTGCTCTGCATATTCTGATAGCTTTATCTGGGCATCTAATTCATCCAAATCTATCTCGGTGAGGACATTTCAGGTGTCATGATATACCATTAGATTTCCCAGGTCTTCGAAAAGTATACCCGAGTCATTTAGCTGGGTCATCACATAGGGTTTGTCAGCGATTTGTCCTGTTGTGTACTGGAAGAGGAGGGCAAATATGATGAATTTTAGCGCCATTTCTGTGGACATCTCAGAAGAAGAAAGCAATCCTTTAAGCATATTTGTACTTGTATTGTGCCGTTTTAAACTGGGCAGTGGAGTGACAAATGTTTATGGGGAGGTATTGAAAAGAGGTTTAATGGACACTGTAGTAGGAATTTCAAGTCAGCCTGGTTCATTTTTGCTCGATATATTTTTATTCGAAATATTTGAAATTTGAAATTTTGATTGTGGTATTTACATCGCTTGGTATTGCGATTACCTGATATGGTCCTACCCAGATTTGAGAAAGCTTATGTTTTCGGCTTTCATTCTTCCTGAGGACCTTGTCTCCTGCGTGGAAAGATAGGGGCCGTACTGTCTTATCGTAGTACCCCTTTGAGCGCTGTTTACTTGCCAATAAGTTCCTTCGTCCCTTGGCATATGATTTTTGGCGCTTATACTTAAATATGTGATAGTAGCTCTCATGATTGTAAACGGGTTCTGGATCCCGTTTCAAACCTGACGGGACATCCGCTGTGAAGCCGTATAGGCAGTCCATTGGGGTAAGTGTAGTACCCTCGTGTGCACTATTGTTGTACACGAATACAGCGGTTCGTAGGTATTGGTCCCATGTTTTGGGATTTTCATCTACGATTGTTCGCAGGTATTCTATCAGGGGTCTATGTGCACGCTCTAGTGCTCCATTAGACTGTGGGTGCTATGCTGATGTCTGTAGCTTCTTTACCTTTAGAAGCTTACATACTCTTTTGAATAATTCACTCAGGAAATTTGTTCCCTGATCGGTGAGAATTCTTTTGGGTATGCGATAGCGCGTAACGATTTCATCAAAGAAAACTTACGCTACTGTGACTGCTTCTGCATTAGGTATTGCATACCAGTCGGAAAATTTTGTTAAATTATCTTGGAAGGTCAAGATATATTTGTTACCTGATGTTGTCTCTTCTAATGGACCTACAATATCGAGGTAAACTTTGTCGAACGGTTGTTCTGCGATACCCGTGGAATTTTATATTGTGGTGATGCTTTCATCGTCTGGCACTTTGGGCATTTTTTAATATATTTCTTGATGTCGCTAAGCATGTGTCTCCACCAATACTTGCGTCTTATACGTTTGTAAGTTTTTATAACACCTTGATGGCCACCGAATGGAGAATCGTGATAATCTTTTAAGATTGTTTGGATCTCCGTGGGGCTCGTAATAACTTTGGGTGTCTTGCCAGTACTGACTTTTTGATCAAGCGATGCTGGGTTTAGTGTTTCCGCCTCCGTGAGTTGAACTTCGTTTTGGTCCGCTTTCGTGTGCTCTTCTGTCTCCACAGTGGAGCTATTTATTGTCTCTTGAGCCTTTTGCTTCTGAGCTCGAGTCACGACGAAACAATGAGCGGATTTATTTTTCGTTTTATTATTTGTGGAATTTGTGGGGCTTTTACCGTTAAGGTTTTGCCTAAACTGTCTTCCTTTAATGCTTGAGGGATGCGACTTAGTGCATCGGCATTAGTGTTGTACTTCCCTGGTTTATATTCGATGTTGTAATCGAATTCAGATAATTTGTGGTGAAATCTCACCAAACGGGAAGTAGGGTCTTTCACATTGAAGACACCTTTGAGAGCTTTATGGTCAGTATAGACTGTGAATTTCCAGCCTTGAAGATAGCACCTGAAATTCATGGTAGCCCAGACAATAGCCAATAACTCTTTCTCTATAGTAGAGTAATTTCTTTCGGCTTTGTTTAATGTGCGGCTTGCATAGGCAATGGGCTAGTACTTTCCGACTTCTTTGAGAAAGAACAGCTCCTAGAGCCTCGTTACTTGCGTCCGTAGTAAGATTAAAAGATTTTGTAAAATCGGGGTAAATCAAAAGTGGCGGGGAAATTAAAGCATTTTTTATGCTCTGAAATGCTTCTTGGCATTTCTCTGTCCAAGTGAATTTTACATCCTTTCTGAGCAAATTTGTGATTGGACGTACAATTTTGGAGAAGTCTGGAATGAATTTCCTGTCGTAATTGGCAAGCCCTAAAAATGACTGGACTCACCTTACTGTTCTTGGAACAGGAAATGTTTGGACACAGGCCGTCTTACTAGGGCTCCTTCGTTTGAACATTTATGTCCTAGGTAAACAACTTCTCTTCGTAGAAACTGGCACTTCTCTGGCTGCAGTTTTAAGTTGTTCTCTCTCAACTTATTGACGACTTTCCTCAACTTTTCGTTGTGGTAATTTAAAGTTTTTTCATAGATGACAATGTCATCTAGGTAGACAAAACATTCGAGGACTTGTAGGCCTGTTAAGACGAAATTCATTAGGCGTTGAAATGTGGCTGGGGCTCCTCTGAGCCCGAATGGCATACGCTTGAACTCGCAGTGCCCATAGCTTGTGCTGAAAGCAGTTTTATGTCGATCTCTTTTATCGACGAGAAATCGGTGATAGCCGTTGGCCAATCCTCGATTCGGGGTAGTGGGAATGCGTCTCCAATTGTCTTTTCGTTTAATTTACGAAAGTCAACAACGACGCGCCACCTTTTTTCATCGTCCGGTCCCACTTTCTTGGGGACAACTAGTAGTGGTGAATTCCAAGGGCTTTTACTAGACTGGACTATCCCGCTGTCTAGCATTTCTTTTAGCTGCTTGTTAATTACTTCCGCTGTGTTTCAGGTAAGCGGTACATTTTTTGATTGATTGGTGCTTGATCTTGCACCAATGGAATATTATTCGTTATCGCATTTGTATAGGTGAGTTTGTCACCTTTGAGGAAGAAGATATTTTTATACTCTTCGCAGAGTTCTGATATCGAAATTTTTTCTTCCACGGTCAAATTAGGATCTAGGCTGAGCTCTTGCTCTAGCCTAGAAATACGCAGGTATTGCTTTATGTCGTCCGGAATCTCATAATCTGGGTATAGATTTTGTACATGTTGTAAAAGTACTGATTTTTTAGCTGAACCTTGGGTTGACTTTTTCTTCCTGTTTATCTTGTTACCTGTATGTAGATGAGGCTTATTTGATTCCTTTTGAGGCTTTATTTCGTTATTTTTAGCATGTTGCAGGGTATTTGCTTCCTGCTTTGCTAACGGCTGAGTTTGGTACACCTGTGTGGTCTTTGCCTTAGGTTGTGTGATATACTCATGCGCGTCAATGCTATTGCTTTTTCACCATGTAGAATTTTTTGTGTTGTGTGACGGTGGAGTAATATGCACCCTTAATATAGGCTTTAGCGACTCGCTACCGTTCTTATATGGCCGGTGTTTGTTTAATAGTGATTTATGCCTCGGGATTTTGGACGGAAGAGCTATATGCACCTTTTTGGCAGGCTTTAGAAACTCAGTTCCGTCTCTTGTGGTGTTTGATATTGCCTCTGTATTTGGTATGGGAATGTAAATATGATTGTGGTCTTTTGTGTGTGTTAATGGGACTATGATGTAGTCGTTTATTGGATATAGCTGTAACTTTAATCTATGTATGACTACTTGATGACTGTTAGCGTTTAGAATACTAACCAGCACTAATTCTTCTCCAGATGACAGCAAACTGTTTGCCAAAAAGACTCCATCGCTTATCTCTTGGGATAAACAGAGCATTTCTTCTTGAGTTTGTAACGGGACTGGGGCAATGACTTTAGAGCGCGCAGGTATGTAGAGTGGCTCCTTAAAGGTAACTAATTGCTGCCTGATTTTATCAGTCTCTTGTTCGCCCAGACAGCTCATTTCACATTCCTTGAACTCTTTTGGAGCTTGGCAGCCAGCTTTTCTGGTTTGAGAAGCCCTAAAGACACTGCAGGTGGATAGGTCAGCCTGTTTAGACTCTACCTCTTCTGCCAGTGTTCTTACTTCGACTGCTTCTTCAGAATGTAGCTTGTCCGTTTCAAACATCAATGGCAAAGCAAATTCATGCGGATTAGTCTCCGTGCGAGGAAACCTTAGCGCCTTATTAGGACCCTCAACGTTACAGTTTTTTGCTAGGAAATCATTTCCTAGAAGTCCATCATTGGAAAGGCCAGGCAAGTTCTTTACGACTTGAAATTTGCAGGGCATTTTGTTTTTGAAAATGAAGTTTCCGTGGCAATTTCCCACCGTCTTTCCGGTATCAAATGGGGTCTGAAGTGTGCATGCCTCATTGTGGTTATTTTCTTTGAGACCTTTTAATGACCTTTTCTTGTGTCTACTACTAGTTTAGTTTGGCCGTTCAGGCCTTGTCTAAGGGAAGTTTTACTGTAGAGACACTGGAATCGGGCTGCTGAGGGGACGCTATTTTATAAGATGGGAGATTTATAGTCGAGCCGGGGAGTTTTGGATCGACTGTACGTCGTTTCCCTGACTCCTGGCTTCCCATTTACGTTTTTGTTGGCAGTTATTTACTGCATGTCCAGAACGACCACAAAATTCACACTTTTTTCGCACATTATACACCTTTGAGTTGTTGGGACCTTGTGGGTCTCTTGATCGTTGATTTGGTGATACATTATTGTTATGTGGTCTCTGGAAACTATTGTTGTTTCTCCTGCAGTCACGTATGTCATGGTTATACATTTTGCAGTTCACACAGTACAGCGTATTTTTACGTTGCAGACAATCGGCGTATGTATGACCTCTTAAATTACGAAAACTACAATTTATTTTATTTAACTAATTATTTTTATGTTGTACATTAAAATTTCTATTTTGAGATCTTGGTTCCTGTTTTATATTCGGCGATGGTGTGTGTGCTTGTGTGAACTGTGCCGGCGGTATGTGACTGTTTGTATTTATAGGGTTGCTGTGGGGAACTTTAGCGAATGGCATTATGCCTGGATTAAATACGCTGTGGTTTGCTGGTGAGCTAATTCCACTAAATTGTGCGTTATTGGGTGTTATTGCACTTATTGAATGGGGTAGTGTATTTTGTATCACATTTTATTGAAATTGCCCTGAAGGTTGCAGGAATAGAGCACTTTGCTGGAGACGTTCCATGTCAAGTGATCTTTGTATTAATTCATCTACAGTGCCGTCGGTCATTGTCAACAGGTACTGACACATATAAGGGTTATTGACTCCAGTCCTCAGGGCGTTTTGTTGTGAAATCTTCCAGCTGCGTTTTAACAGCTGGTCCTCCTGTGGCTCCGTATCTGAATTCTGCTGCTTCATTAAAGAGTGCCAGCATTTGTTTTACTCGTGCCGTGAAGGCTGTGAGGTTTTCCAAAGGATACTGCTTACTGGTGATTAATTTATTTACCAGTTCCTGGTAAGTTTCTCTAGGCAGATATGTGCGATTTAGCCGTTCTTCTACTACTTTGAAAGTAGTGGCATATTTGAGGCAAAAAGCTGATAAGTTTCGCCTCGAAGTGTGGTGGGAAAGATTTGTAAAAATGCTGACAGTTCATCCACCGAAATGCACTGTATCACTTGCCTGCACTATCCTAGGAAAGTTTGGAGCTCAAGGCTCAATTTTGGGTGCTGTTCTCCCGAAAATATGGGACCAAGCTGGGCAGTTAGCTTTGCGATTTAAGCGTAATCTGCCATGTTTAAATTGGGGATTTTTGACTTTGATCTTGGTAATATTGGGGAACTATTTTCTTCTATGCTGGTTTCCAGGAGGGAGTCGCCCAGCCAATTTAAACGGATTTCACTCGCGGTGGAATCACTGACACTGTCTTCAATGGCACCTTCTCTTAATTCTACACTATTATTTTTATCAATTTTATATCAATAGAATCGCACTGTATAACAGAAAGTTCGGAGGAGTCTCGCACTTTCCCATCTAGATACTGTAAATAATTTTCTAAATTTAAATTAGAAGATCTTACTTGTTGGGGACCTGTAAGGGTTGTCCCAATCTTGAGTGTTAGCCCTTTTTTTGTTGAGACTGTTGGGGGTGTTTGCACTCCACCTTCTGGTGCGGATGCTGCTCCCTCGTTGCCTCCTTCGTTCGAGGAAGATTGTTGTGGAGTTGGTTAAAATGGTAATATTTCCTGCGGCGTCTCTTGGTAGGAGCTTTCCTCGCTCATGGACCACCGTGTCTTGGGGGGCTTCTGCCGTCTTAATTCCCTTGGTTCAAATTGAGAGGGGGCTTACTGCCTTCTTCGAGGTCCCTCTCAATTCAGGATCGCTGGTTTTTACAGTTGAAGTTCTTTTGCTGCCGGGGGGCCCGTGGCCTTCTTAAATTCCCCTGGATAAAAGTTGAAAGGCGTGTTGCGTACTTCGAAGTCCCTTTCAGCTCCGGATCGCGGATTGTCGGTTGAGGATTCTTCCTTCCTTCAAATGTAGATTTAGCACTTTTGGTTGTGGACTTCTTTTCTCCTGGGCTGGGATGAAGCCCGCTATTGTCCCAACACTTTGTGCTTTGATGAGGGGGTGGCTGCGTTTTTTTCAAACAGACAGTTAAAGCTGTCCGACCCCGAGCGTTGGGAGCCGACAAGACCGAAATACTCCTGAAGCCAGACTCTTGCCCAGTATTCGCTCCCGTCTTCAACTCCTTTTTTATTCGCAGGATAGAGGGTTTTCGAGCGCTTATACTTTGTTTGTCTAAAGTAGGCTTCCTCTGTCTTACCGGATGCGCCAATTGTTACGTACCTTTTTGGGACTGGCAGGAACTATATCCAAACACTATTTTTCTTGTTACACTTTCTTTTTATTATTTCTTATAAAATTTCCCTCAGTTTATGGACACTGGATTTTACAATTTTTCTTTGTTTGTTTAACCTACTAATTTTTAAGTTACAAACCTCTTAATTAACTTTCATTTCCGCGCAGTTCCGCTTTACATCTAAATACTTTCGTTCACCGCGAGCGACCAAGATTTTTCCTCAAAAACGTTTTAACCTTTTCTTATTATTATTATTACACGTGTTCTTTTTATTCAACTTCCTTTTTTTTCTACTCGATTAGCACGCCGAACAAACCGTTGTCAATTTTTGTTTTTTTTTGTTAAAAATCACCCGCTTTTGTTTTTTATGGTCGACTCCGCGTAAAAGTTTTGAATCACAACTCGGTCTTGTTATCAAATTCGACTGCCGAACCGCCGTTATACAAGTTAAAAATCCAACTTCGTCTTTATAAAATTTTACTGCCGCATTCTCCAAGAGATTTAAAAGCCAACTCGGCTCTTGATCACTTTCGTCGCAATCAAGAGACCTCGTTCAGGGTAGAAAATGCATAGTTGCATTTCTAAACTGCGAAAACTTTTCATTTATTCTGGACTTGTTTAAACAAGTCCAGAATATTTTTCGTTGGACGGTGACTTGTAATTTGATGCTTTTATAAACATCAGCCACCGTCCCGTCGATTGAAATTGCGGCGCGCGTATACATATAATGTATTTTCGCGGCGCGCACTTCTTATCGCGAAAGCTTTTTTGTGATATGTATGTACGTTCGTACATACATATTGTAATTTTTACGACAAATCGTACTGATGATACGATTTGTCTTTTCTTTTATTTTTTTTAAATTAAATATTTCTACTGGCAAATTTTGCTAAAGGCACTGATTGAATAGATGTTGATGTTTAGGGCATGGTTAGCTTATGTGAAATTTAGTGATTTGGAATATTTTAATATTTTTAAATTTTAGGGTTTTTAGTAATTTTAAGAACTGATTCGCTTTCTTCAAATGTTTTTGACGGTAAGCTAACCATGTTCCAACATGTATGTATGTATGTATGCCTCCTAAAAATATTCCATTTTTATGCTTTTCTAGGGTATAATTTACGTACATAACACACGTAAAGCAGTGAGCGATCGAATACAAGCCATTACGGCATTGTATAGACTATGTAAAGAAAACACATCTGCTTTTGACTGCACTGGGCTTACTGCAAGAAACTGTTGCATCATTGTATCCACTAGCATGTTGTATCGTTGTATTCTTCTAAAAGCATAGATATAGCGGCATCATAACACTCGGCAGATGGAATAGACCCCGCTATTGTTCGCTTCGCTTTCCCAGTTTGAGACATCTCTAAATAATTAAATTTATCAATGCCGGTTAATGATGAGTCTTCGTGTACCACTGTCCGTAACTGCTGCCAGAAGGTAATCTACTCATTTATATCACCGCTGAAATTCCTGATCTGTAGTTTCTGGGGCTTCGTGCTGTTTGATGATTTCTTTTCAGATGTATTGATTGTTGCAGTATGAGGAACATTCGCGAACGGTCTTTATTTGTGCTGGACATTTTTCAACCGCACATTTAATTTTGCTAATAGGCCGACAGATAGATCTTCATATTCAGCAATCTTATCGAGCTCCTTATCTAATTCTTCAGCTTTCAGCAAATCCCTTTTCCGTACTTCATCGTTATCGACACCTAGGCTCGCATGCGCGGCCGACAGCCTCTGAATCCACGCGCTTAAATTTTCTTCGATTTCATCGAACATATCCACATTGTCTTGCTTCACTCGCGCTTCATTTGATTGGAGATATTCGGTAGCACTTTTCGCGATTTTGGCCACTTGACCACGAAAGGTAGCACGCGTCGTTAGCTCCATTATTAAGAGTTAGAGTTACAAATATGGTTATTTCGTTTCCGCTATTAGCCTAAATTTCCGCAATATCGATATGAAATCCCTTCCCGGGTTTCGGCACCAAAATGTAAAATTTAGTAAGGAGGATACTAAATGAAAGTCGGCAGGGTGGATTTACAACTACAAAAATTATTGCTGAAATATTAACAACCGTTCGCTATAGGGTTTTGATAGTGACTAACTTGCTTACTTACTCTTGGACTAAAAAATTCACATATATAGTAAGCCTGGTTGTTCTACATTATACATGTGCTTGGACACAACTAATAGAATTCAATTATCAATTATTAATGATACGACTAATACAATTCAATTATCAACTATTAATGTAAATTAAATAAAGCGTGATTCTAAATGCAAGTAATATTAATTTTCAACACCCTCTGGGTGAACTAAAACTTGTTCGGCGTTGCTGAGGTCTTTCGTTTTAATAAATAATTTTTTTAGTTAAATAACTTTTCTCCTTTCCAGGCTTTAGGGCTCCACCAGGAAGAGGAAGCCTGTCTATCTCTTATTCCTTTTTTTGTCTGTCCGTCCGTCCGTCCGCAGTCTCACCTACAATTCCGGTTTTCTTTTACTGTCCTTCTATCTGTCTGGTCAATCTTATGATAATTGTGTGCACAGCTTTAACAAGCATTGAAGGGATGTGGGTGCCAAGAACCCTCCTAGCCGACTGATCGCTGGCGGCAATTGCTGTGCAGCCACCCACGCATATCCTGGAAATGATTTTTTGTAACAAGTGGTGTCGGATGCAGTATCTACATATACCCAGGTAGAAGTGCATATAAGTAGATCAGTGAACTGACACGCTCTTCGTTACAATATAGAGTATAAACTTTCTTTTTCAGGTTAACAGGTTCCATCCGTGGAAGCGACGTAAGAGGTTTTCTTTCTTGTCCGTCCGTCCGTCTGAAGTCCCCGTGAAGACGAGTCAGTTGTCTGTTTCCTTTTTTTTGTAGCTCGCACAGCTTTTCAAGCACTGAGGGGACGTGGGCGGCAAGAACCACCCCAAGCTAGCGGGAGGTTGCTGTGCGGCCACTCACATATGTCCCTAAATTGATTTTTGTAGCGGGAGGTGTCAGTTGCAGCACCTATCTATATTCGTGGAAAGACGGATGTAGGTAGGACTGACAACGGGCGCGCTCTTTTGCTACAATGACGCACAAGGTTTCGGTTTCTTTTGGTCTTTAGTCAAGTTTTTCCTGTCTAGAGCGCGATTATAATTTCTATTATCATTTCTGGTCGCGCATTTGTGGCTTCGCTACAAATGGCGCCCAAGTTCGGTTTCTTTTTGTTTGAGAAATTAGTCAAGCCCCTCTTGACTAAGATGCAATTTTTTTTCTTTCTATCAGTTTTCTCGGCTTTTAAAATTTTAGTAAAATTCTAACTTTGATATTCACATCTAGTCAAACCTATTTTTCTAGATCTATCGACACCTACTTTAAAAATAATTTCGTCAGTTTCATATCGTGTTGCCTTGTCTTCAAGTTATTCAGTTTTTTTTCTTCTCATTTCAATTTTGCGAATAAGTTTTATCTTGCTCATTTCAGTCCATTTCGCATGAAAGTTTTTTTTAAATACACAATTTTAACTTTTAGTTGCAAGACGAGTTACCTTGCTCAGCTGTCAACGGCTCGGCCTACGTAGAAGTACCTTTTTGCTTCCGTTAAGCCCCAGCTTTCGTGATAGCTCCTTTTGGCTCTCGTTAGGTCTGGCTTTGGTAACTGGCGAGATGGCTAACGATTTGGCTCCATTGGTGCAACCACGTAAATCTCGTCGAACCACATTCAAATTGTATATGCATCTTTATTTCTTTTTGAATTTTATAACCTTCATGATGAAGTATCCATCTTCCTCGGTAGTGAGCAGGTTTTGTACGCTAGGCGTACTCTCCGAGGCTAAAGCTTTGACAAAATGCTTTCCACATTTAAAGAGGCATGGCCATATCTCAACTCCGTCGTCAAGTTGGTGAGCGGCGTTCATCTCTTGATTCTGCGGTGTCCTTGGCGATGGGTTTGAGTTGGCAAGGCTTAAACTTTTCATATCGATCGAAAAGCTGGTTCATAGTTTTTTTTTAATTTAAAATTTTGCTACTCCTTCTTCAGTGCCTCTCGTAAGACATCAGCACTGGCAATGCATGATGATCAGATGGTCAGTGGACATTGAACGTTGTATGCGAAGCATACTGTACTAGCCTCGGCTCCGTTCATAACTGCTAGTTCCAGGAAGAAGCCAGTACTTTTCTATATTTGTGGCAGCAATTGTAGTAGCTTGTCCATTCGGAACTTAATTAGTAACTTTTTTTTTCTTGGCTTTGGATACCTTATTATAAAACAGCTATTGCTTCTTCCAGAGTACTGGTAGCCACAGAACAATCTATCATCAGCTACTGATTTTGTTTGGCCCACTGCCTCGGTAAAATGATGCGCTAAGTTCATCTTTACGACACAGTTGTTTGCTCGGGCAGTGGAGTCAGCGAACCTGTATTAATTTCTTTCCTCGCTTACTAATTCCCTGTTTATGACCAATCCGAGAGTCTGAAAGAGAGAGTTGGAGAGAGATCAAGAGCGATTTGTTTTCAGTACAGCATTGAATTGCTGAAGTTCTGGTGTGTGTGGGTGTGTCCGGGTGGACTGCTTCGTGTCCGAACCACCTCCTTCGTATGATTATACGCTTTAAATAGTAGGTAATTTATGCACAATTTATAGATCCTTCTCTTTGGATTTATAAGAAAGTCATTATTTTGAATTTTTTTTGGAATCTATATACTTACATACGCACAATTAATAGATCTTCTTTTTTGGATTCATAATAAAAGTATTAATCTTGAATTTTCTTTCGAAGATATGTATATATACTTCTATATGCCAATAATATACACGCACAAATTTGTAATAATTTTTTTATTTTGAATTTTCTTTGAATTAACATATTGATATAGCGCGCAAATTATAGATCTTCCTCTTCGGATTTATAATAAAGTATTGTTACGAGCGTGGTCTTAGTTCGTTATTTAAAACACAATATTTCAGATATAATTCAAATGTTTTTTCTTTATTTAAATTTACCATTTACTCTCACAAATTCACAAATAATTATCAAACCAAGTCTTTATAGTTATCGTTAGTACTGTACTTCTAATTAACACAATCCTAATAGTTTACTTCGTTCACTTCACTGTCTGAAATAAGATTGCCTCCTCGATGTGGGTAGCGCCGTATTTATACTCTACAAATTATGCTAGAACCTTCCTGAATATTCCGTTCTCCAAACCCAGTTTATAAGGATTTCACTAACCTAAAGTTGTTTCCATTTCCAATAGATGTCGCTTATATCACTTTGTGGCGCGTAACATTATTATCTTGAATTTTACTCCGCACACATATATATATACTTATATATGCGAATAATATACACGCACAAAGAATAGGTATTTCTCCTTTAGATTTATAATAAATTTGTTATTTTGAACTTACTTTTGCATTGGCATAATTATATATATACAAAGATCATACACGCACAAAGTATAGGTATTTCCTCTATAGATTTATAATAAAATTATTATTTTGAACTTTCTTTCGAAAATACATACATATATATTTATATTTGCACAATTATAGTACATGCACAGGTTTCACAGATCCTTTTATTTGGATTTACAATAGAGCTAGTATTTTGAATCTTCTTTTGAATTAGCGTATTGATAGGCGCACAATTTATTGAAACTTATTTTTGAATGTAGCACACAGTCATTACTTTGGGTTTCCTTTTGAGCATATATACGCACTAAGTCTACAAAGAACTTTGGTTTATTGCACATTCGCCATCTTAGATACCGTCTCGATACCAAAACACCTAATCTCCGAATGGTCTCATCATACTAGCCGTATGCATATTCCCTATTTTCGGGTTATTGGTAAAATTCGCAACATAAATTTCTACTACAAGCGGTCATTTTCAACTGAGCGAATATGGACTTCACATTTCTTTCACCAGACGAGGTGGCGGTGGAGTATATCGTACGCAACATCGACCCATCTCACGAAGACGCGCGGGATCAGCTCCAGAACGCTTTTGAAGCTGAGCAGCTAGATCCTAGCTGAGAAGCGCACAGATCATATGCTCACAAGAATCCCTCGCGCGAGGTCGCCTATCTCAGCAGCCGAGTGGACGCCTTGAGTTATGACCTCATTACGGATCCTATTCGTGGTAGTATAACCAATAGTCCTGCCTTTAGATCGAAACTATACTTCGATGGTACATCAGGTCTAGATGTGACTCAATTTATTTTTCGAGTGGAGCCACTAGCCTTGCTAGAACAAGTGCCTTATTCCGAGCTCTGCGCCAGCTTTCATTCTCTCGTCACTGGAAAGGCCGCGAATTGGTACTGATCCTAGCAGAGAAGCGCAAAGAATCCCTCGCGCGAGGTCGACTATCTCAACACGCGAGTGGACGCCTTGGGTTATTGCCCCACTACGGATCCTATTCGTGGTAGTATAACCAATAGTCCTGCCCTTAGATCGAAACTATACTTCGATGGTACATCAGGACTAGATGTGACTGAATTTAATTTTCGAGTGGAGTCACTAGCCTTGCTAGAACAAGTGCCTTATTCCGAGTTCTGCGCCTGCTCTCATTCTCTCGTCACTGGAAAGGCCGGGAATTGGTACTGAATGTACCTGCGAGACCACCGTTCTCATTCCTGGACGGAACTACGCGCGGCGCTTCTTCGGGAGTTCAGGAATCAGGAGGCAGGTTACGAAATACGTAAACTAGTAGAGGCTCGAACACAAGGTCCTCGAGAATCTTTTAGCGACTATCGCTTGGCGGTTCATGCGCTGGTTTCAAAAATATTTCGCCCGATTCCCGAAGAGGAGCTCGTGGAGATCCTAAGGAGAAATATGAAGCCGGTTTTGCAGGAGGCATTGCTGCTGCATCACACGGAGACCGTTCTCGCCCTGAGAGACTCGTGCTGCAAATTCGAATAACTTTGATCCCAGACCAAGCCACAGGCTCCAGAGTTACCACCACGGCGGTCGGTCCACGACCGATATTCGTATAGTCAATATCTGTCAGACCACCTGCAAGTCGAAACATATGATGTGGTAGCAGCTCTTCAAGCTATGCCACAGAGGGATTATCAACCACCCCCAGATCAACACTCATCTCCTGGAACTATGCTGCTGAGGGACACAATCATCACGTCTGTCAGCTGCGACCACGGCGAATATTCTGCTACGGGTGTGACTCAGCAGGTGTCGCGAAAGGCAAGTGCCTAATTTCCTCGCCGGGAAACCTGAGGCGGAGTCAAAATTCAGCGGGAACTCTGCGTCCTCTAACTGCGGCCCAGATTTGCAGACGTCTCACTGGCGAAGCGGCAACCAAAACCGAACCAGAGCGCTTCCGCTAGGTCAACTGCGTGGGGGTGATGGGTGTGACCCGCCCAAAGGCAGGCCAACAAAATTCCATGATTCAACTCAGCAGAACCTGCTTTCAGTATTAATCTCAGATCTTACTAAACCGGCACAGTCGTCCACGACACCAACAACCACACGTGATGTTGATGTCCAAACCATACAGACTCTACCAATGGAGGAACCATGGGACTCAGAATCCTGTAGTTATACATCCCCCGAAAATATATCAACAGATTTCGCCACCGACTCAGGTAGCGATTCCGGTGAAGAACCGTGTTTCTTTGTCGGCACAAACGTGTATCCGCCCAGGACCGTATCACGCACCCGCCGCTACCACAGCCTACGCAGAAATATAAAGGTTGCCGTCGCTGAAACAACGCTACCAAGTAGTACAGACCTCCGGCCTTACTCTGCCGTCTTCATCCAGGGCCAGCGAATAAGTGGTCTATTAGGCAGTGGCGCCAGCGTGAGCGTGTTAGGTTCGGGTGCGAGAAATTCCTAGAAAGAGCTGGGATCTGTTTCATTTCTATGCCGTCTACCATATCGACTGCGGACGGTCAGCAATGGCAGGCGCTATCTCACATTCGGGTGCTGGTGAAGTATGGGGAGAAAAGGGCATGATACGGCTCCGTATATTCCGCTCGCTACAACCGTCCCTGTATTTGGGGATGAATTTTTGGAGAGCTTTGGGCCTAGCTCCAGTCATGGTAAGCGAGCTATATTCACTACCTAAGCCCGCACCTATGTGCTCTCAGAAACATGACTTCTCCGATGAACATAACCAACGCTTGCAGACAGTAGTTGAATCCTTTCCATCCTTTAGTAAGCACGGCCTCGGCACACATCATACGTTGAGCATGAGATAGACATCCGAGCAGCAAACCGCATCATACAATGCTACTACGCTGTGTCCCCTGTGATATAGGAACCAATGTCCAACGAGCTCGACCGTATGCTAGCATTCGGAGTTATCGAGGAGAGTTATAGTGCATGGTCCTCTCCCATCACCCTAGTGAGAAAACAAAATGGGAAAGTTCGATTATGATGATGTGACTGCGCTGGACGCATTTGCTTTACCTCCCATCGATGGGCTCCTGAATCGATTACAAGAGACAAAGTTTATTTCAGCCATCGACCTAAAAGACGCTTTTTAGCAAATACCATTGGCGAGACGCCCCTGTGATAAGACAGCGTTGACCGTTCCAGGGCGGCCGTTGTACCAGTTCACAATCCTCCGTTGGGACTATTCAACGCCCTCCAGACGATGTGCAAGTTAATGTGTAAGGTCATTCCACACCAATTGCATGACCAGGTATCTGTCTACTTAGACGAATTGCTCATTACCTCCTCCACGTTTGATGAACACCTCAAGCTGCTCAGTACAGTCGCCGAGCTGTTGCGTAAGGCCGACTTAACCATCAACGTGGAGAAGTCTGGTATCTTGGTTTTGTGGTTGGAAATGGCTGCCTGAAGGCAGAGCCCGAGAAGGTGACTACCATTCAGAACTTTCCCAGACCAAAAACCGTCAAAAAGAAGTCCGAAGTTTTCTGGGAGTCTGTGGCCGGTTTCTTAGGTTGCTGGACTGCGAGTACGCCTTTGGCCTTCGTCACCGGGAATAGGGTTGAACTCCAACCAAGAACTGCAGCGACTTCCGGGATGCGTCCTTAAATCGCCACGTAAAGGTCGAGTCCGTTGAAATCTTAGGGGTTTCGGCAGCGCTGGCACGGCATCATCGCTACCTTAGCTGAGTGGATATTTCCACACTAATCCCGTCTTGATTAGCCTCGGTACGAGGATTTTCCTCTTTCCTGTCTTTTCTTCATTATTTCCTAATCTGCGGTGGCTGAGCGAAAATTTTTGTAAATGGACAATAATCTTAGTATAACCCATCTCTACCTCAATGAGTAGATATTTCCACACTAATACCGTCTGGATTTGCCTCGGTATGAAGATTTTATTCTTTCTATCTCTTCACTATTTTCCCCTAGTGTTTTGTTTTCTTTGTACGATGCGGTGCCATATCGAGTTCGGGCTGTAGAAGCAGGTTTGCGACATACGCCCGGCTTGAGAATCTGGTGGGTCGTCCCTACGTTGGTCTTGTCTACAAATGTTTTCACCTAGTCCTCCAGCTAGTTAAAAAAAAATTTTTTTTTGGCCCGGATTGAGACTCGGTGGGTCGTCCCCACGCTGTAGCGTTCTGCCTTCACGCTACTTTCTTTTAAATTTTTTTTTTATTTTATATTCTCTATTATTTCCACTATAAATAGGCTTTCACCTCCTTTTCTCCTTTTGTAGAGCGCATCACTATCACCACACAGCATTGCCAATTAAATTAAATTAATTAGACAAAACACCCATAAGGTGATTCACTGCATTCTTGTGTACATGCAGAAAGAATAAAACAAAAAGTACATTGACCAGGCAAAACACCCATAAGGTGATTCACAGCATTCTTTTGTATATGCAGAATGCCATACAAAACGTGAAAATAAAATAAAAGTGCATTATGCACATATAAGTGTCATGTCTCAATGAATACACGACGACAAATCTTTACGCTATGCTTATACTTTGCAATAGGAAAAAGCAAAACCAACCGCATATGGTACGATAGAGTAAACGATCAATGAAAAGCATAACATTGTAGCTTTCTTTGTTTACTTCTACCTCGCTGAAACTTTAAGTAATGCCCGCTGTGCATTATTTGTATGCACGGCAAATATGATCAATATTGAATTAGCAATGGCCGAAGGTGTGTGATTGGTCAGAGTGGTTGAAACGAGCAATGTCAGCAATGTGTATAAATTCAATGTAATTATATTAAATAAGTCAGAGTGCGATGCGTATCTCTTAATTTATATCCTAACTGTGAGCGCCCTTAGCTCCGACATGGTTGCACCCCAAGGTAGTTGGGATCTTCAGCTCTACCTTATTTTTGCCAGTTGAGCTCCTTATAGCTCTGGCAATCTGGCTTTCCTAATAAAGAGCTCTATAGCTCCTACTTGGAATAGCCGATTGGCTAACAGAAAGCTTCATAGCTCCTACCTGCCAAGCACACTGTCTTACAGCACTTTAAGGAGCACTAAGACGGTACAGCAAAAAACTCTAACTTTCTTTTTCTATCACCAGATATGAGTAATGAAAGAACAAGTTTTCTACACTTTTTTCTCCTTCTGCGCATTCTTTTTTTTACTTCTATTAATCATTTTGTTTTGTGTTTTCCTGGGTACCTGAAAAAAGGGAAAAAGTTTTCACATAATTTCCATACGACGACTTAAAATACCTGAAAAGGGGGCAAGAATGTTATTCAAGTTCGGAAAAAAAGCCCTCTGCTACTTTCCCATGTCATAAAAACCAACAAGAAAAGAAAAACTCAGATAGTGGCTTAAAAGAAAAAATCCCAATCCATGCAGAACACGCACAAATCATGATAGTTCTTTTCTTAATGAACCTAAAAAGAAAGCATAACAAAACCCTGCAAGTAAGGAAAGAAATCTATTAAACCCTGAAAGAAGAAAAGAAATGTTATAAAACCTGAACAGACGCAACAATACAAAATTTCAAAAGGCCGGCAAAACATAGAATTTATTCGAACAAATAATTCGGCAACACAGCAAAAAGCTTTCCTTCCCAAATCCACCTGAATAAAAAGCTAAATCAGAAACCGGGCATGTATACCCCATGATTAGCCCAGTGCTAATCGCATAAAATAATTCCCACGTCGCATCGTGATTAGTCCAGCGCTAATCACATAAAATATTTCTCACGTCGCATCGTATTCATTCTGAGGGAATTCATATTTCACCGGAAAATTCTACCATGCGAACTCCAGACGCTGCAGTTTTTGCACGGGCATGTACTTACGTACCTATCACCACCTGTATGTATGTACCTATCTCGTGCTACTCACCTTTCTTGTGAGAATTTTACATTCTCACAATATATGGTATATTGTGAACTAAGCACTTTTTTGGTAATTCTTAATTTTATTTCCCAGACTAAATTTTGTATAAATAGGATAATAAAATGTACATATTTTACTTTTTTAATAAACCATCAACCAGTAAAGAAGGCTTTTTTACTGAACATTTTGGTGACCCCGACGTGATGTATTGAATGTTTCAATACTTCACTACCAAGTCTTATCGTCTATAAAAAACAATAAGCTCTCTAGTGATTACTACAAGAGACAACAGCAGCGCAGCGGTACTACTTACCTACATATACAAAGGCAAAGGGTTCCAGTGTTTACTACGCGGTAGCAGCACCTTTTGATTGCGGGCTAGCAGTTACACTAAGAAGAACAGCCGTACATAGGCAACCCCCGGCAATATATTTTGGACAGAACAGCAGTGTTAAAGTCAGAAGCAAATCAACATGCAAAAACTAACCGCAGCACAGTCAGGAATTGGCAAGGAAATTTCTCAACTGCTTGAGAATTTCAGGAAGGAAAGCATTGGGCGGAGAACTATAGAAAACACGAAAGGCTACGAAGGAAGGCTCAATGACTTATGGACTAAGTTTTGCGAGAATCACGACGAAATAGTTGAAAGTGAGGACTGCAACAAAGAGCATTCTTACTTTGTGAAAAACTACTTTAATCAAGTAGAGAAGGTCTACAATGAATTCTTGCAAAGATTGAGTGAGCGACTCGAGGTATCGACAGCCACATCATCACATACAGACGAGCCCGAGCACCAGGACGAATTAGTGCCACTGACTGGAAGCCGGAAAATGAGAAAACAAGTGCGCTAGAGCGAATCATCAAGGTAATTGAACGCGAACATGCAAATCCACATCCAAGGGCATACTACACACAAAAACTGAGGTCCATCAATCAATATTGGGACACCATAGCCTCCTTACATGGGCAAATAATGGCAGAACTTGATGATGACTCCTACGATATTCGCGAATATACGAAGATTGAAGATCATTTCCAAGAAACAGCAACAAGGCTACAAGGAAAGCTTGACGAACAATCAGTGACCACGATAAATGGAAACGTTAAACTCCCAAAGTTAACACTTCCAATCTTTGACGGAAACTACACCAGATGGGGGCAGTTCAAAGACTTGTACAGTCAACTCATTCACAACAGGCCTCTGGGTAGGGCCGAAAAATTATACTACTGGAAGGCAAATCTGACAGGTGAACCCAGCGGACTAATAAAACATTTACAAGCTACTGACGATAACTACTCAGTAGCTTGGAAGTTACTCTTAGAGAGGTATGACAATCCGAGGGCTATAGTAACACCATACTGCTTCATTTACTCACTCAGAAGCTCGATAGGGAATCCAGGAGATTATATGAGCAGTCACTTAAAGCACCGCACGAATTGCAGACAATGGACGATTTCTTCAAATTCATGGAAACAAGGTTTCAGATGCTTGAAGTAATCCAGACGAAGGAAGAACGCAAGAGGGTATCTACGTTGACGGCATCATCCCAGGCATTGAAGTGCGCAGTATGAAAGGCAGATCATGGAGTTTTTAGGTGCCCAAAATTCCTCTATGCAACATTAGATAATCGGATTCAGCTCATCAGGCAGTTCAAATTGTGCCCCAATTGCCTAAAGCTAGACCATACAGTACACGATTGCACATCAAGAGGCTGTATGAAATGTGGCAAACGCCATAACACATTAATACACAACTCTCGTCAATCAGAGAAGTCAAGAAAACTTATTCAAGCGAAATCACGACAAGGCATCGTTCGTCGGAGCACAGACTTAGCACCAATGAACTATCAACAAGTGACCAGAGGCAGTTCAGGAGCTACCAGACAACTTGACTCCACTTCTCAGTTCCAGGAGATTAGTCGTTCTACTCCATCTGAGACAACAAACTCACAAATATCTAGGTTACAGGCGTCAACACGCTCGCAGATTCTATTAGCAACAGCAATAATCAAGGTCATTAATGCCTCAGGAGTCCCGGTCAACTGTAGGGTACTCTTGGACTCGGGCTCACAGCTCCACTTTATCTGCGAACGACTCGTACAGGCTCTGGGACTACCACGCAGCAAAACTTCACTGCCGATTAGTGGTGTTGGTGGAATCGCAACAACTCTAAGTACGAAACCACTCTCACGATACATTCAAGAGTGAAGAGCTTTTCAGCAGTCATCAATGCTGTTATCTTAAAAACTATCAGCGAACACCAACCGTCACAATACATCAAAGCATCGAACTGGGATATTTAAACTAGCATCCAGCTAGCAGACCCCGCGTTCTATAAACCTCAGGCCATCGACATGTTATTGGGAGCTGAATTATTCTTTCAACTCTTGCAAGAAGGTCAAATAAGACTACGCAACTTGCCACTGCTTCAAAATACCCACTTTGGATGGATTCTTGCAGGAAAGGTGCCAACTCAAGCTGGCTGCACTCAAAGTTGTCACATCGCAACACAACCCTCAGTTTCAGCACTGGACAAACAGTTGCAACAATTTTGGGAGTTGGAGCATCACGATTCACCATCCAAGTACAAGTCAAGAGAAGAACTCCTCTGTGAGGAGCATTTCCAAAATACCTTCCAAAGATCCGCGTCAGGACAATATATCGTCAAACTACCCTTTCGTGAGCTACCAACTACTTTGGGGTCGTCCCTGGAAATTGCTTCAAAGCGCTTCTATGCATTAGAAAGAAAACTGGAGAGAAATGCCGATCTCAAAAGGCAATATCACGATTTCATGACAGAATACCAAGAACTCGGCCACATGCAACCGATAGCAAAGGAAGCCATTCCTACCGATCATTACTACATGCCCCATCACTGTGTAGCAAAGGCAGATACCAACAAGCCCAAGTTCCGTGTAGTATTTGATGCCTCTGCGAAAACATCATCCGGAAGATCCCTCAATGATATCTTGATGGTTGGTCCCACCGTTCAGCCAGATCTTTTCACCATCATAACAAAATTCAGAATTTACAAGTACGCAATGACAGCAGACATCTGCAAAATGTATCGGCAGATCAATGTCCACCCAAACGACAGAAAGTACCAACTAATTTTATGGAGAGATGACAGAGAGAAGCCTCTGCAAACATACCAGCTAAACACCGTAACTTACGGAACAGCCGCCGCTCCATTCCTTGCGACGAGATGTCTGAATCAATTAGCCTTAGCAGAATACGATACATTTCCCGAAGCTGCAAATATTATTTTAGGAAATACCTATGTCGACGACATCCTGACAGGAGCTGACTCTAAACAAAGCATGCTCAAATTAAAGATCGACCTAACAGAGCTCCTGAAAGGCGGCGGTTTCGAATTAAGGAAATTTTGTGCTAACCACCCAGATACCTTACGAAATATACCAGAAGATCACAAAGAGAAGATGCTACTCATTGACAATGGCGAAGTAACGAAAACTCTCGGATTAATCTGGCAACCAAAGGAAGACAGTTTTCAGTATCAAGCAACTGAAGGTGAAACACAAGGACTTACCAAACGCACAGTGTTACCCGAAGTAGCCCGTATTTTCGATCCTCTTGGGTTAATAGGACCAGTAACTGTATTAGGAAAGCTATTTCTACAAGACCTCTGGAAGGCCAAATGCTCGTGGGACGAAGAACTACCCGCAGTTCACAAAAATAAATGGATGAAATTTAAGAAGAGTCTACCAGGATTACGAGCAATAAAAATTCCCAGACACGTACTATTTTCAAACTCAGTCAACATCCAATTACACGCCTTTTCAGACTCCAGTGAGTCCGCCTATGGGGCTTGCTGCTACCTCAGATCAATGAATACGCAAGGAGAAATCAGAGTAAGACTGTTATGCGCCAAGTCACGACTAGCACCAGTAAAGGCTACTACGCTTGCAAGATTGGAACTATGTGCCGCGCTACTCATGACAGAATTAGTGGAAAGAGTATCTCAATGCATGCAAATAAACCCTTCAAGAATTGTGTATCATACTGACTCTACCATTGTACTCGCCTGGATCTCATCACCGTCTTATACGTGGAGTACCTTCATAGCACATCGGGTTGAAAAAATACAACAATTGACTCAGCCACAGCAATGGAGACACATTGAAGGAACACAAAATCCAGCTGACATAATCTCCCGTGGAATGTTCCCGGATGCCCTCAGCCAATCAACTCTGTGGTTCAAAGGTCCAAGGCAACTATCTGAACCTGAAGAAAAATGGCCCACATTTGCCTTCAAAATACCAGACGAGATTCCAGAAGCCAAACCAAAAAAATCCGTCTTCACAGCCATAGAACGAGTCAAACATGTTGATCTAGTCACACCTGTGAATCATTGTAACTCATTTTTAAAATTACAGAGAATCTTTGCATACTGTTTCAGATTCTTTCAAAATTGCAAATCTCCCAAGGGATCGAGGAAGATGGGCGAAGTATCTATTGCAGAGCTAGACATTGCCTTGAATGGAATTATAAAAAATATTCAACGCACAGCATTCCAGCACGAATACTCATCATTAAAGAAAGGGGAAGCACTTGATACTCACCATTCTATTCAACATTTAACGCCGTTTGTAGATGCCTCTACAGGAATCATAAAGGTAGGCGGACGGCTGAAAAATTCAAAACTCAGCCAAGAGGCCAAGAACCAGATTCTTCTGCCCAAGGACCACAAACTGAGTGAACTTCTATTCAATTATCTACACAACCAACATATGCACGCAGCACCTCAAGCGCTAACTGCAATCGCGAGGCAGAAATACTGGGTCATAGACGCTAGAAGGTTGGCGCGCCATACTGTCCATAGATGTATCCGTTGCTTCAGATGTAAGCCGAAGCCCGTTGATCAAATGATGGGAGACCTACCTGTGGAACGTGTGACGCCAA
Source organism: Dioctria linearis (assembly GCA_963930735.1). Taxonomy (NCBI): domain Eukaryota; kingdom Metazoa; phylum Arthropoda; class Insecta; order Diptera; family Asilidae; genus Dioctria; species Dioctria linearis. The sequence continues at coordinate 176,590,866 of OZ005742.1, forward strand.
CAAGACCCTTTCACACCACAGGAGTTGAATTTTGTGGACCCATCATGATTCATTACAAACTACGAGGAAAGGCACCTACAAAGGCGTACATAGCTGTCTTTGTATGCTTCACTACAAAGGCTGTCCATTTAGAATTGGTCAGTGATCTGAGTGCCGAAGCTTTCCTTAACGCTCTAAAAAGATTCATTGCCCGGAGAGGTCTGTGTGCTACTATCTTTTGCGACAACGCAACGAACTTCCTAGGAGCACGAACACATTTAAAGGAACTAAAGGACATGCTCCTGTCGCAGGATTTACAGTCATCACTCGCTCAATTATGCATTAAAAATCACATTGAGTGGAAGCCCATACCACCACGATCGCCTCACTTCGGAGGACTGTGGGAAGCGGCAGTGAAATCCGCCAAGAATCACTTGATTCGCCATACGGGAAATGCCAATTTGACATACGAGGAATTACACACAGTAATTGTCCAGATAGAGGCCATCCTTAATTCCAGGCCAATAACACCCATGTCTTCAGATCCCAATGACCTCGAGGCACTAACCCCAGGACACTTCTTGACGGGAAGCCCCTTGACAGCATGCGCCGAAACTGATGTCGCTGAAAGAAACATCGACAAATTAACAAGATTTCGCCGTATTCAACATATTCAACAAACATTTTGGCAGCGCTGGTCGGCTGAATACCTACAGGAGCTGCAAACGCGGAACAAATGGAGGAGTATAAAGCCAAACCTAAAACCTGGAACTTTAGTCGTGATAAGAGAGGCGAACTTACCACCATTGAAATGGTCGCTAGGCCGCGTCATAGAAACTTTCGACGGCGCCGACAAACTTACTACAGTTGTTAGTGTCAAAACCCCCTCTGGAATTTTTAAACGGACCATTCATAACCTCTGTCCCTTGCCGGAGGAGCAATATAGACCAGAAGATCTCAACGGGAATGCCAGTGGCAGCAACCTCAAGAACGACTCCAAATCAGTCGAGGGAACGGTACCGAAAACATCCTTTCTAACCTTTAATCAGGCGCCAGGACCATCCCACAAGGACGTAGAAGGAGAGCCACCAGCAAAGAGGATGAAACACAAACGACCCTATCACCCGCTGCGAGGAAGGTGCTTGCCAATCAATTCTAATTGGAAGAATTCACTATTTATGGAAAATTTCAAGAAAAATCCCACTAACGCTACAGAGACGAATAGAAGCCCCACGGCAAGATCTATTAGCTCATCAGCGGCTTTAAAATTGCTCATGCTAACCTCACTTATAATGCCAGCCTTCGGAAGCCCGCTAAGGGAGCCGGCCGAAGTAACACCATTCTCAAGTAATCCAGGAATATTCTTTGAGTCACTAGGACATGCACATCTAATAAACAGCCAGTGGACCATTCTTGCATACTACAATCTAGATAATTACTGGAGCGAACTAGCGGGAATCCGAAAATGCATTGGACAAATAAGCAAGTTATGCAATACAACAACACTCAGATGAGTCCACTGTTTGGAAATACTTTCCCAATTTCAACATCAACTCACGCAAATTGAAGAAGCCAATGAAATTCTCCACAAACAAGGCGGCCGAGACCGAGTTCCACATAATAGGTCACCTCTTGACTTAATAGGTAACGTTGCGAACAAACTATTTGGCATCCTGGACTCGTCCTACGCCAAGTACATTGAAGAAGAAATCGAAAAAACAAGAAGCAACGAGGGTTACTTAATGCAGCTAGCAAAAAACCAAACATCAGTTTTAGAAACTACAACCAATATCATGAAACGTCAAGAGGAATCAATTCAAGAACAATTCAAGGCAATTCAAGACCATATACTTGCATTCAGTAAGTTTGTTGATGACGTTCAGCTGGAGCAGCAAGCTACCCAAGCTTTCAGTGCCTTATCGCTGCTAACCACACTAATTCTTCAAACCTACAACAGAGCTCAAAATGCATAACAGATATTCAACACAACAAGATCAGCCCATTATTAATTACCCCGATGCAACTCCGAGACCAGTTGACTTTAATAAAGGACCATATTCCATCAACTCTAACTATTCCAGGAAATATCAAGGATGGCGTGCTACTCCTTTACAACCTAATGACAGTTGGAACCAGGATAGGAGAATCATACATTTTATTTGACATACGGATACCACTCGTCCTGGATGAATACTTTCAGTTATTCAAGATGATACCTGTTCCCATTCAACAAGGAGACAAACTCCTATTAATCAAGCCATCATCAGATTATCTCATCGTGAGTCTTCCCAGGGAGAGATATTACCCACTATCTCAAGCAGAGTTAAACAAATGTCAACACTTAAGAGAAGATCAGTATCTATGTGACCAGAATCATCCCATTTTCAATCTAAAGGCCAACGTCAGCCAGTGCGAAATGGAGCTGCTTAACCACAGACAAACACTCTCTTCCAACTGCCACCTTCGCAGCTCAAATCGATCAAATCTTTGGATACAGCTACATACTCCAAACAGTTGGCTCTACCATCTCGACAGTGAAACCACATTCAACATTGTATGTGGAACAGCAGTAACAACTAAGACTCTACAGAAAAATGGAATTCTAAAACTTCGACCAGATTGTTCAATCAAACAGACCTCTATGACGATTACTGGTCACGGGCGTTATCAAAGCAAGACCATATCAGTATTTATTCCACGCATAAATTTAACTCTATCCTTGGATGAAGACCCGCATTCAGCAAAAAGAGGGCACCCATACATTTCTTCAGAGCTTCATCTAAAATCTAACGATCATGAAATAGATGTGTGGACCAACAAGGTTAAGGATCTCAAGCAGTACTCGAAAGCATTGCCCCAGGGACTATCGCATCACGACATACATCATTACACCATCAGTTACATGCTTCTAGCAGCTCTTATGATCGGATGCACCTATTGGATGTTTACCGAATGGAACCACGGGGTTTGCTCCAGGAAAATGCCACCACATTGCTATTCTATACCTCCAGTACCCGCAAGACGGAGCCAGCCGGATAACAATGAAGATTTTGTATTGCGCAGCAACCCAAGGGGGCAGGATGATTAGCCAGTGCTAATCGCATAAAATAATTCCCACGTCGCATCGTGATTAGTCCAGCGCTAATCACATAAAATTATTCTCACGTCGCATCGTATTCATTCTGAGGGAATTCATATTTCACCGGAAAATTCTACCATGCGAACTCCAGACGCTGCAGTTTTTGCACGGGCATGTACGTACCTATCACCACCTGTATGTATGTACCTATCTCGTGCTACTCACCTTTCTTGTGAGAATTTTACATTCTCACAATATATGGTATATTGTGAACTAAGCACTTTTTTGGTAATTCTTAATTTTATTTCCCAGACTAAATTTTGTATAAATAGGATAATAAAATGTACATATTTTACTTTTTTAATAAACCATCAACCAGTAAAGAAGGCTTTTTTACTAAACACCCCATCTTCCGTGCAAGAATTTTCAGGCAGACACCGTTTGTCAGCGAAAATTCCAAAAAACAAACGGCAACTCGCCTAGTCGTAAAATATCGCGTGAACCCATCACACAATGTATTACAACAGGCCTGCCCGAAAATTCCTCGAGAATTCCGATGACTACTTGGATTCGGCTACCACCAAAGTATAGGGCAGTGAGAGACGACCCGGACTCAAGCAGTGTATAAAAGCAAGAACATTCAGAGGTCGAAAAATTTGTTGACTTGTTGACGACAGTTTTGGATAAAGTAATAATAAAATTTTTTTTTTGAAATTGATAAAATTGGAATTGGCGAGCGAAAATTTTGGCGGTGGACGACGGGTTCTGGATTCTCACCTGAAATAAAAGTGTTAATTTCAAATTTTCTCAGAAATTATTGAAAGTGTACGTACATGGTGGCAAAAAAATGTCAAGTAACTATTTTAAGTTACCTGTGATTGACATCCAATATTTTCATCTATGAATGGAAAACTATTCTCAGGATTATCTGTGACTGAAGTGCACTATTTGTTTTTGCTTGAAATTAAAAGTTCCTTTTGATTGAAAGTCAACATTTGATTTTCACCTGAAATTAATGTGTTGATTGCAAATTTTCTCAGAAATTATTGAAAGTGTACGTACATTGTGGCAAGAAAATTTTCAGTAACTATTTTGAGTTACCTGTGATTGACATCCAATGTTTTCATCTGTGAATGGAAAATTATTCTCAGGATTATCTGTGACTGAAGTGCACTATTTTTGTTTTGTTTGAAATTAAAAGTTACCTGTGATTGAAAATCAAAATTTGATTTTCACCTGAAATAAATGTGTTGATTGCAAATTTTCTCATAATTTATTGAAAGTGTACGTACATTGTGGCAAAAAAATATCCAGCAACTATTTTAAGTTACCTGTGATTGACATCCAATATTTTCATCTGTGAATAGAAAAATATACTCAGCATTATCTGTGACTGAAGTGCACTATTTTTGTTTTGTTTGAAATTAAAAGTTACCTGTGATTGAAACTCTAAATTTGATTTTCACCTGAAATAAATGTATCGATTTCAAATTTTCTCATAAATTATTGAAAGTGTACGTACATTGTGGCAAAAAAAATATCCAGTAACTATTTTGAGTTACCTGTGATTGACATCCAATATTTTCATCTGTGAATAGAAAAATATACTCAGGATTATCTGTGACTGAAGTGCACTATTTTTGTTTTGTTTGAAATTAAAAGTTACCTATGATTGAAACTCAACATTTGATTTTCACCTGAAATAAATGTGTTGATTACAAATTTTCTCAGAAATTATTGAAAGTGAACGTACATGGTGGCAAGAAAATTTTCAGTAACTATTTTGAGTTACCTGTGATTGACATCCAATGTTTTCATCTGTGAATGGAAAATTATTCTCAGGATTATCTGTGACTGAAGTGCACTATTTTTGTTTTGTTTGAAATTAAAAGTTACCTGTGATTGAAACTCAACATCTGATTTTCACCTGAAATAAATGTGTTTATTGCAAATTTTTTCAGAAATTTTTGACAGTGTACGTACATTGTGGCAAAAAAATGTCCAGTAACTATTTTAAGTTACCTGTGATTGACATCCAATGTTTTCATCTGTGAATGGAATATTATTCTCAGGATTATCTGTGACTGAAGTGCACTATTTTGTTTTGTTTGAAATTAAAAGTGCCTGTGATTGAAACTCAAAATTTGATTTTCACCTGAAATAAATGTATTGATTGCAAATTTTCTCATAAATTATTGAAAGTGTACGTACATTGTGGCAAAAAAATATCCAGTAACTATTTTAAGTTACCTGTGATTGACATCCAATATTTTCATCTGTGAATAGAAAAATATACTCAGGATTATCTGTGACTGAAGTGCACTATTTTTGTTTTGTTTGAAATTAAAAGTTACCTGTGATTGAAACTCAACATTTGATTTTCACCTGAAATAAATGTGTTGATTACAAATTTTCTCAGAAATTATTGAAAGTGAACGTACATGGTGGCAAGAAAATTTTCAGTAACTATTTTGAGTTACCTGTGATTGACATCCAATGTTTTCATCTGTGAATGGAAAATTATTCTCAGGATTATCTGTGACTGAAGTGCACTATTTTTTTTTTGCTTGAAATTAAAAATTTCCTATTATTGAAACTCAACATTTGATATTCACCTGGAATAAATGTGTTAATTGTAAATTTTCTCAGAAAATATTGAAAGTGTACGTACATAGTGGCAAAAAAATTTCCAGTAACTATTTTAAGTTAGTTGTGATTTACATCCAATATTTTCATCTGTGAATGGAAAATTATTCTAGGGATTATCTGCGACTGAAGTGCACTATTTTTTCTGTTTGAAATTAAAAGTTACCTGTAATTGAAACTCAACATTTGATTTTCACCTGAATAAAAGCGGTAATTGCAAATTTTCCACGAAAGTATGTGAAAGTTACCTGGAATTAAAATTCAACTTTATTTTTGAATTAAAAGTTGCCTGCGCTTGGAATGCGACATTTTTGTTTGAAATCAAAACTACATTTGGTGACAAATTTTCCAGCAACTTTTCAGACGGAAATATAATTTTAAATTGAGAGTGCATTTGGTGGCCAAGTTCCTAAGTATTAAGGTGTTTAGTAACTTTTGCAATACTGCACAAGATTTCCCTGCGAGTTAGGAGTTAGTAGCAAAACTCTATTTGTGACAGTTCGTAACTGTTCGATATCTATGTTGATCTTCAGGAGCAGCATTGTTTACCTGAAAGGAAAGTCGCATTTGAGGATATTTGTCTTGGTAGCCAGATAAAACCTAACTGCGAATGGCGCATCCAGATGGTCGTATCAGTGACAAAGTAGCTAGTAAAAATTCGAGATTTACCTGTGACATACTGGCAAGGTAAGAGTGTTGACATCTTCCTATTGATAGCCCAGGAGTTAGCTGTTACCTGAGTATCCAGGTTCCTCCGTTTGTGCAATAGGCTTCCTTTGACTACAATGCGAGTTTATGGTTTTTTTTTTTGTACTCTTTGAAGATCGCAATTAGGAGTAGGAACACGCAGAATGAACGCGGGGCAGACAACATGCAATTCCTGTCAACTTTTCTGTAACAAATAGTGATTGAAGAAATAATTAAACAAAAAGAGATTACCCAGCTCATCCCGCTTCACACTGCGCTTGGCAGAATCCTCAAGTATCACATACCAGGTGACATAATGGAACAATTGTAAGTTCTTTGATGAATAAGATTTTTTTTTGTATTGCTTATAAAATATTTTTTTGTTGGATTCAAAATTTTATACAATATACTTATATATATATACTAATAGGTATACATATAGGCTCAGTAGTCTCAAATCAAGATTATCTCTCTTGTTCACAAAAATCGAAATATTGTTGAATTTTGTAAAGTAACAACTGATTTTTTTTTTGCCTTTTATATATATTAGGTTATTTATACATAACTAGTTTTACGCTAGGCTAGTAGGGCTTTCTTACTTAATTAAGGATTGGATCACAGAGGAGAAAAGAAACACATCTATCATTTATAATAAACCTAACATATTTATTTTATCATATATAACTTTTTTCTCTTTTCCCAGTGCCACCTGTTTTTTTTGCTCTTTTTAGAATGTGTACTATTTCTAGGTACCACAGTGTGATGCCAAAGGCAGAGTGATAGAGGGGTGCGTTGCATTTGACCCTAGCTAATGGTCTAGCTTTCTTTTATATGCGCAGTATTTATTCGGGCGGGGGGGGGGGGGGGGGTGACGGCAGCGGTGTAGCCGACACACATACGCACACACACACACTAGCTACTATTGGGCTAAGAATTTTAAGATGACTGCGACAGTAAAAAATTATTTTTTGAAAAATTTACTATAGAAAAGGCAATCCTTGGCGCATTTAAAATTTGCGACAGTAAAAAAATTTTTTTTGAAAAATTTACTATAGAAAAGGCAATCATCGGCGTATTTAAAATTTGCGACAGTAAAAAATTATTTTTTGAAAAATTTACAATAGAAAAGGCAATCCTCGGCGTACTTAAAATTTGCGACAGTAAAAAATTATTTTTTGAAAAATTTACTATAGAAAAGGCAATGTTCGGCGTATTTAAAATTTGCGACAGTAAAAAATTATTTATTGAAAAATTTGCTATAGAAAAGCCAATCCCTGGCATATTTAAAATTTGCGAAAGTAAAAAATAATTTTTTGAAAAATTTACTATATAAAAGGCAATCGTCGGCGTATTTAAAATTTGCGACAGTAAAAAATAATTTTTTGAAAAATTTACTATAGAAAGACAATTCTCGGTGTATTCAAAATTTGCGCCAGTAAAAAATTATTTTTTGAAAAATTTACTATTGAAAAGGCAATCCTCGGCGTATTTAAAATTTTCGACAGTAAAAAATTATTTTTTGAAAAATTTACTATAGAAAGACAATCCTCGGCGTATTTAAAATTTGCGCCAGTAAAAAATTATTTTTTGAAAAATTTACTATAGAAAAGGCAATCCTGGGCGCATTTAAAATTTTCGACAGTAAAAAATTATTTTTTGAAAAATTTACTATAAAGTGGGCAATCCTCAGCTTATTTAAAATTTGCGACAGTAAAAAATTATTTTTTGAAAAATTTATTATAGAAAAGGCCCTCCTCGGCGTATTTAAAATTTTCGACAGTAAAAAAAAATTTTTTGAAAAATTTACTATAGAGACGGCAATCCTCGGCGTATTTATAATTTGCGACTGTAAAAAATTATATTTTGAATAATTTACGACAGAAAAGGCAATCCTTGGCGTATTTAAAATTTGTGACAGTAAAAAATTATTTTTTGATTAATTTACTATAGAAAAGGCAATCCTCGGCGTATTTAAAATTTGCGACAGTTAAAAATTATTTTTTCAAAAATTTACTATAGAAAAAGGAAATCCCTGGCGTATTTAAAATTTGCGACAATAAAATATTATTTTTTAAAAAATGTGCTATATAAAAAGCAATCCTTGGCGTATTTAAAATTTGCGAAAGCAAAAAAAAAATTTTTTTTTTGAAAAATTAATACAGAAAAGGCAATCCTCGGCATATTTAAAAAAATTATTTTTTGAAAAATTTACAACAGAAAAGGCAATCCCTGGCGCATTTAAAATTTGCGACAACAAAAAATTATTTTTTGCAATATTTACTATAGAAAGACAATCCTCGGCGTATTTAAAATTTGCGCCAGTAAAAAATTATTTTTTGAAAAATTTACTATAGAAAAGGCAATCCTGGGCGCATTTAAAATTTTCGACAGTAAAAAATTATTTTTTGAAAAATTTACTATAAAGTGGGCAATCCTCAGCTTATTTAAAATTTGCGACAGTAAAAAATTATTTTTTGAAAAATTTATTATAGAAAAGGCCCTCCTCGGCGTATTTAAAATTTTCGACAGTAAAAAACTATTTTTTGAAAAATTTACTATAGAGACGGCAATCCTCGGCGTATTTATAATTTGCGACTGTAAAAAATTATATTTTGAAAAATTTACGACAGAAAAGGCAATCCTTGGCGTATTTTAAATTTGCGCCAGTAAAGAATTATTTTTTGAAAAATTTACTATTGAAAAGGCAATCCTCGGCGTATTTAAAATTTTCGACAGTAAAAAATTATTTTTTGAAAATTTTACTATAGAAAGTCTATCCTCGGCGTATGTGTTGTGTTGTGACCCAGGCAACTTCTTTTAATAGAGTATTATAGCATTTTGGATCCTTGGTTAAAAGGAAAATATTAAATTACTTAGAATAATTAAGTATAAAATAAATAAAAAAAGGGCTTTGTTAAAAATAACCATTAATATTACTATATTACAATAAAAAAAGAAAAAATAGATATCTAGTAATTACATTATACATATTATATATATTTAGTAACCTCATTAATTAATGATGCAAACCATTTCATCAGAATATTTTGATTAATTTCTGATATACCATAGCTTTATAGTTAACTATAAACATTATTTTATTTTAGAATGTGAATAGGCAATTTTATTATAAGAAAGAAAGTTTTCCTCTTAAAAAGAATAAAACTTTCTTGTCCCCAGGGGAAGGCATGTTGTGACCCAGGTGCCCATTGACCCGAACCACAACCATATAACCCATACATTGCCCTATGCAATGTATTGGCGTATATCACGAATGACCCTGAAAATCAAAAATATTTTTTTGAAACAAAATGCCGTTCACAAGGCATGTATACCTACATGCAGTACTATGTACCTACCTTATATGCATGTACTATACATACGTACAATTATTCCCGTCGGTCGTATTAAACATATTATTTTTACAAGACACAGTGCATATCTGATTTCATGCATATGCACTGCGTCTAAACATTTTGTGCTTTCCCACGTACGATTTTTCACGTCGTGGGAAAGCATGAAAAAGAAAAAAAGCTTTCATGGGTACCTGGGGGCAGCAAGCCCAATCCTCGGGGAGTCGTCTTTTACCCGTCGAGGAGTAGAATCTTAAAATTGTAATTCTTTAAACGGCCCCGGGAAATTCAAATATTTGTCAAGTGATAAGTTGTGTAAATTTAATAAGTCGCATAAATTCAAATATTTTTACAAATCTGAATCGCCTCGTGAAGTTCAAATATTTTTCAACTGGTAAGTTTTGTAAATTTAATAAGTCTCATAAATTGCAATGTCTTTTAAATCGCCTCGCGATTTATAAGATTTAATATTTTTGATTCCAATAAAGAATATAGTAGTGAAATATTTGCTTTGCAATTTTTTTGTGCACTGAATTTTCTCCCCGATCGATTCTTCCTGAGCATGCCAGGAAGCACGAGAGATCGGCTATTTAACATTTTGGTTGCAGCGGACTTAAAAACAGTGCCAATAAATAATTTGCGAATAAATGCCAATAATTTTTTTTTAATTTAATTAAAATTAAAAAATAATGATACACAAAAAAAAGCGCAATAACATTTTGGTGACAGTGGTAAACCAGTGTCCAACAATATAAAACAAAAGTGGAAAGAAATAGTGTATAATAAAAACCAAGCAATACATAACAACAATAAGTAAAATAAAAACAGTAAATCAAAATTAATATAGAACGACAAAAAAATAGCAAAAATAATAATCAATAAAACAAAAAAAAATAAAGAAATAACAAAAAATAAGCCCGGGTACCCTTAATACAGGGTACTTAGAGGAAATAATCATTTAGAGTGCCATAGTGCTCCAACGTGGGAAAGTTGCGAGGCTTCATCCCTGCCGCAGTTAGACGTTGCTTATGAAGGAAGGAAGGAAGGAAGGAAGGCCGCAACAATTCGACAACCAGGGTGTCATAAATCTCACTACTTTTATTCATCCTCACCACCAACATCTTCAACTAAAGGAATCATCAGCCTGGATGCTCGGCAAAGCACAATCAATATAAACAGCGATAAATATTAAAAAAAAAAACTGCAGCAATATCTGTGGATTAAGTAAAGGTAGCGTGAAAAAATTTTTCTTTCTCACCTTTCGTGTTTTTCCACATAAGAGGCACAATATGAATTATACAAATGAAAGATGAAATGAAGAAATTCATAGCGTTTAAGGAGAATATATTTGTACAATTTAATAATAATAGATTATTTCTACAAAATATATACAAAATCAAAGCGCAAAGTGCCTTCCAAATTATTTTGGTTGGTGTGTGCACGCATTTCCTTAAACGATGGCGCAAATTTTTAGTAACAAATTTAAAAACTTTAAATGGTTGTAATATTCGTGTGTAACAAGACATTTTTAGAAAATAATGATTCCTCATCAATTTCTCACGAAACGGATGTAATTACAGAAGTTAGTTCCAAATTCCGTCTCTTAAAAATACAACTTCCGATTATTTTTTTTTATATATTTCCTGGTTATATACATAATTACATTTTCCCGAAAATTTACATTTTTTCATATATATATGTGTAGATATACGAACAAATGAAAAACAAAAAAACTATTTCTTACACCCCTTGAAAACTAAGGTTAATTAAACAAATTTTTTTTTGCTACTAATTTGTCATTTGTTATTTAACGCACTTTGTCTGTTCTCAATTGTAATCAATATTTTGATCTAATTTTACTCCCCAATTAAAGTCAAAATCATACAACAAAAACAATTTTTAACGTATACATATACATATAGCATTTTATTATTAGAGAGGTGTATTCTTATTCAAAAGGATAGTGGATGCAATGTTTTTTTTATTATAATTCTCCGACTCACAAATAACACAATACCTATTTACCACCACCCCCTCCGATTTTTAATAAAGTTTCATGAAATTTATTTTTATTCTTAGTTTCTTTGAATAGAAATACAATACAGTAAACAAAATGCAATCATTCTCTTGAAATTGAGATTTCGAAAAAACATATTTAAGAAATTTTTTTCTTCTTCTTCTCTTTCTTCTGTTCTCTCTTTTCCTTTCTTTAACATCTTCTCGCGACATAATTCGGAAATTTTATTTTTTATTAAAAACATCCCTTGTCCATCCGATAAAAATAATATAAAATCCCATACCAATAACAAATCGAACAAATTACTTTTAATACATCTTACAGTTTGCAACATTTTACATACCCCAATAAAACATACTGATTACACATAACAACGATTCGCAACTTATTACTGTTTGGAAATTTGACGATTAGTTTTCTACTCGGCTGTTTTTTTTTACATACAATTTTCTCACATCTTCTATAGTCCCCCACAAATCAACCAAATCGAAGCTCGAAACAGACTCCCTTAATATTATAAAATCTCATACCACATCTCTACCAAAATTTCCGTCTGTTACTTCACAAAGCTACAATGACTGAAGAAATCGTTTCTTTCGCTGAGCTCTGCTTATCACCAAGCCGGTAAAGTGAAGCGTACCAATACCTTTGTGAAAGGTAAACTACAACAACTCGAAGAAATATGGAGCGCATTCGAGAAAACAGAAGAACAAATATTTCAGCATAAAGACTTCACGACCGACCACGATTATTTCAAAGAATCGTGCTCAGACAAAACTGAGGATTGGTACATGTTGACGAAAGCAACACTTTCCGAAAGATTGAAATCAATCTCAGAAAGTACTATGAACAAGCAAAACCCCTTTCATATACCACCACCAAGAGCTTCGTGGAGAATTCCAAGCAAATCACAATTTACAGAAGCTAATAAGGAAACAAATGGTCCACAAAATGAAAGTATTTTCAGAAGTCTAAATACAAAAATTAACTGAATTACAAGAGTTATACAATCATTAAACCCTGATACTTTACCTACAGTGAGTAAAACATACCTAGAACAAAAACTGGGTATCCTAAATAAACATTGGGCTGAATTCGAAGAACTCAACAATACAATCGAAATGGGATCTACGCCACAAGACCTAGAAAATAAATACTTTACTGAAGATGTTTTCGGTAAAACAGAAGCAGAATATGAAGAAACTGTAATTGCTATTCAAGAACAGCTAGATACGCGTTTCCCTAATCACCAACATGACACACCAAATAACTCATCACAATTTCACAATGAAAGCACAGAGATTAAAATTTCACATATTTCCCTGTCAGAAATTAAATCCTTAATACCAAATTTTAACGGCGACCCAAAAGACCTCCATAAATTCGTGTCATGTTGCGATGACATAGAACGGCTTTATCCCAATACCGACCCAACAACCCTGTTTTCAATAATCAAAAGTAAGCTATTTGGTGATGCCTACAATGTACTCAAGTACAATGATACATGCAGTTGGTCAGATTTGAAGAAAATATTACTCCAAATATTCGAAGGGAAATTAGAGAAATCAGTACTCCAATCAAAACTCCAAAATACAAAACAAAGAACAGGAGAGCCTGTCAAGGAATTCTTAAAACGGATAAATATAATACACGCTCAATTAAATGAAGCCACCCATTCATATACGACGGATAAAATATTAATAAATTCTCTAATAAAGGATAACGAAAACAAGCTTTTAGAGCGATTGAAGACGGATTAATAAGCGAGCAACTGCAAACTCTAGCCAAACTCCAAGAAAATAGGGCATTAAAGCCCATTACGTCATATATTGTTGAGGAAGCATTACGCCTAGAATCAAAGGCAACAAAATTTGCAACAAACATTTCTCGCACTGCTCAATCAATACAAGTGCAGAACCCCTTTTGCTATAAATGCAGAGCACAGGGACATTTAGCTCCAAATTGTCCACAGAACATTCATACAAACCCAACCCCATATAAATATTTTTCAAATAATTTAAACATAGGCAAAGCTCCTAAGCAGGCTAGCACCTTCAACAGCACTACTCCTACATGCAGGTATTGTCACAAATTAGGACATACCATTGAAGTATGCAGGGCAAGGATAGCAAACCATGGGAATTTCTACAGAGAAAATACAATATCCGGTTCCCCCAAAACTTCAAGAATCGAACTGAAATTCCCAATACAAATGCACCACCTCAAAAGCAGATCAACGTCAACCAGATTCCAAATTTTAATTATAGGAAAAATCCCCCTTCTTCAACAATACAACGTCAAAATGAACCAAGATCAAATAAAGATCACATACAAAATCCGAGAATATTTTTAACAGACTCGGAAAACAAATCAAGGCGAGAGGAATTAGTCGGCAGCCCCTCGCCAATCCAAACAAAAGTCGACATCCATTCAAATTTAAATTAGATACTTCAGAAGTAATAAATGAGCACATAACGCTGAAAATACCAATTATTATCAACCCCAACTCTATTACTATCTCTCTATCTACCAATGTGTGCTCCAATAAAGAAACAAAGTTCCTCGTAGACACAGGAGCAGAAATTAGTCTTATAAAGTGCAATATACTGAAAGCAGGTAGCACTTACTATAAAGATGCAATCTGCAAGATAAACACTTTATTTTCGGAATCTAAAACTACACAAGGATTAATATTGGCAAAAATGTCAAATATATCATACGAAGAATTTGTAATAGAACATCCCTTCCAAATAGTAGGAGAAAACTCAACCTTGGCATATGACGGCCTAATTGGCCACGACTTCTTGTCCAGATACAACGCTTTTATCAATTATAAAAACAATTACATTTCCTTAGAGGTGAAGCAATGTCATTCATCCTATCCCATAGAGCAATATCCAAATACATATCTTAGATATGATAACCATGACAAGAAGAATGAAATAAACAATGTAAGTGCTAATAAAAGCAAGTTACCCAGTACTTCACGGGATTTAAATACCAAACGTGAAAAGTAGCCCAACACAAATATCCTACAAAAAAAGGAATATATTTTCCAACCCAATGAAAACCGAAATAAATCGGGCAAACTACATAATAAAGTTATTACAATTCCCACACGCTCTGAATCCATAATTCAAATTCCAACTTTGTCAACTACGGAATCAGTATGTTTTAAAAAAGAGGTAAAGCCAGGGTTGTTCATATGTAATACCATAGTCAACCCATCACAAGGAATGGCAAAAGTTCTAGTTCTCAACACGAATGAGCAGGACGTCCAACTGGCAATTCACGACATGAATCCAGAATGCCATGCCCTTAATGACTTCGATTGCATCTCTACCGATTCCAACAGAGGTCCAATTAGGGGCAGAATAAAAAAACTGCTCACCCTAATTAAATTGGATCACTGTAATTTGGAAGAAGCCGAGAGTATTCGGAAAATTTGTAAGGATTTCAACGATCTCTTCTACTTAGAAGGGGATATCCTAACATTTACAAATGCAACCGAGCACAAAATCGAAACAGTCCCAAATAAACCTCACATATACACTAAACCGTACAGACTTCCAGAAACAAGCCGAAAAGAAATTACTGGGCAAATAAATGAAATGTTGGATTCAGAGATAATAAGTCCTTCAAATAGAATTCTCCCCTACTTCTAGTTCCCAAAAAGCCGGATGAACATGGGAACAAAAAATGGCGAGTCGTTGTAGATTTCCGCCGAGTAAATGACATTACTATTGGCGACGCTTACCCATTACCTAATATTACAGACATATTAGATTAATTGGGTAAGTCCAAATATTTCACAACGCTATACCTCGCCAGCGGATTCCACCAAATTCGGATGGACGGGAAAGATAGAGCAAAAACTGCGTTTAGCACTCCTTATGGTCATTACGAGTTTAACCGTATGCCATTTGGATTAAAAGGTGCACCCACAACCTTCCAACGTGCCATGAATAATGTCCTTTCCGGACTCCAAGGCATTTACTGTTTCGTATACATGGACGATATTGTAGTCCATGGATACAATCTTAAAGACCACAATATTAGGCTCGCCTTCGGGATTTCAATTTAAAATTACAACCCGACAAGTGCCATTTCCTACGAAAGCAAATAATGTATCTAGGGCACATCATTACTGAAAATGGAGTCAAGCCAGATCCGGCCAAAATTAAATCAGTTCAATCTTATCCTAGACCCAAGAAGGAAAAGGATATGAAAGCCTTCCTTGGTTTCGTCGGCTATTATCGCCGCTTTATACCAAATTTTTCTAAAATCGCGAAACCCCTTACTAACCTTCTGAAAAAGGACACACCTTTCAAGTTCGATGCAATTTGCGATGAATGATTTTGCGAATTAAGAAAAAAATCAATATCAGCACCAATTTTATCCTATCCGGATTTCGACAAAGAATTTGTTGTCACCGCCGATGCCAGCGACTGCGCCATCGGAGCAGTTATTTCCCAAGTAGATGATCAAGGAGATCATCCAATCGCCTATGTGAGTCGAGTTCTCAATGGTGCAGAGACTCGTTACTCAACAATCGTAAAAGAGCATTTAGCAATTGTTTTCGCAGTTGAGCAATTCAAGCCATACGTTTATGGTAGACAGTTTACCATCATAACTGACCATAAACCGCTAGTATGGCTAATGAATCTAAAGGATCATTCCTCAAGGCTAATGAGATGGAGAATACGTCTTGTGGAATATGACTATAAAATAGTCCATAAACCTGGAAAGCTCAACACAAATGCAGACGCTCTCAGTAGGGCTATCCCAGAAAATTCCGTAAAATCAACGGAACCCAACACCTATGTAAATGTGGTAACCAGGAATCAAGCCAAAGTTCAGGCTAATTTAGATACACCAAATCCAAATATTACTAGGCCAAATCCAAATTTATCAGTAGTCAACAGTTCCTCAGTGATAATAACTGAGACCACTTTCCCACTACTTTTAACTAAAAACACAAATCCCAAATTTTTCATCTTACCAATGCTGGATACAGAACTTGAAAGAGTGTTAAGAGTGTTTAAGAAGAAAGACTCCACAGTAATCATTTCAAAAGTCAATCTACCTTGCCGATTACAAAGAGACAGATTAGACATTGAAAAGATTTTAACTGCGATCTGCTCATACACAGAAGCAAATCAGTTAAATCACGTAAATATCTCCTTCCCAGTATTAGACAAACATAACTTATCAACTATTAAAAACATTTTTACCAAGGTCTTCGTTAACCAACAAACAAATATCAAACTTCATCAAGATTCCAGTGATATTGAACAAGTTCTGAAAGATTTCCATTCTCTACCAACGGGAGGCCATCAAGGTGTCTCCAGTACAATCAAAAGAATTAAAAAACAATTCTATTGGCCTGGCATGTCGGACGATGTTGTAAGATATGTATGAAAATCTAAACTTTGTCAAGTAAACAAAGCATCCAGAAATCCTAAGATACTTATGAAAATCTCAAGCATAAGCTCAAAACCTTTTGAAAGAGTGTACCTAGATGTTGTAGGACCTCTCCCAATTTCCCGTTCTGGAAATAAATACATCCTTACATTTCAAGACGACCTTTCCAAGTTCTCCGAGGCTGTTCCCATAGTCAACACTGAATCTAAGACATTAGCGGAAGCCTTCACGACAACAATAGTTTGTCGACATGGCATTCCAGAAAGTATCCTAACAGATCAGGGATCTAACCTCATAGGTGGCATGTTCGCCGAGGTATCCAAACTGCTAAAGATCAGAAGGGTCAAAACTACTCCATATCACCCTCAAACAAATGGTGCATTGGAGAGAAGTCATAGAACATTAGCAGAATACCTCAGATCTTATGTAGCGAAAGATCCACAAGACTGGGATACATGGATTCCTTATGTAATGTTTGTATATAATACAATCCCTCATTCGAGCACTAATTATACTCCTCGCGAACTCCTTTACGGATTCCCAGCCGAAATCCCGAATAATTTAAAATCTTCTCCAGCCGTTTGCTATAATTACGACAATTATGCAAACGAATTAAAAGCGCGCCTACAGCATAGCTTCAAAACAGCTAAAGACATAGCCGTGGCAAGCAAAGAAAGGTCAAAATTGCAATACGTTAAGAATTCCGTCCAAAAGTCATTTAATACTGGTGATAAAGTCCTACTTAAGAGCAGAGTTCTAGAGAACAAATTCTCACCACTATGGTCAGGTCCACATGTGATCCTAGAGATTAATTCCCCCGAAAATTCTACCATAAAGGTCAACAACAAAAATAAAAGAGTCCATAATAATGACTTGAAACTCTTCACAGATTAATGCCAGTAATTCATCGTTCCAAAAAAAAAAAAAAATCATTCCAAATGATTAATCCAGTATCATCTTCCAGGTTTCCAAAATGATGCATACAGCATTCATTTTGATTTTCATCCCTTTCGTCTACG
>OZ005742.1:176609269-176688380 GCA_963930735.1 Dioctria linearis
TAATGGCATTCAGATACCAAAATACCCAGTTGGAACTAATAGATGTCTTAATAGACTCAAGGCATGGAAAATTTCACCCTACACTAATATCGCCTAACAAAGTTGAAGAGATTTTATCAAAGATTAGGCAGGAATTACCAAATTTTATGATACTGCCCATAAATCCCAGAGACAAATTATTTTCTCAAATCTACAAATTAAGCACAATATCTGCAAATATTTCTAACAACAAAATAATTATAGAACTTCGAATCCCACTTCCTTTTAAAGAACCCTACCAAATTTCAAAGCAATTCCATTACCGACAATCCTAAACGGTTCATTAATATATATTGAACCATTAAAGGAATATATATTAATTGATTACAATCGTGATAATTACATCGAATTAACACTACAGGAAATCCACAATTGCGCAACGGTGGACCATACACTCTTTTATTGTAAAATTTCATCACCTATTTTAAATACAAACAATAGTGTAAACCAATGTGAAATCAATCTAATAAAAAAGGAACCTATTACATCAAATTGTAAAATTTTGACTTTAAAACAGAACTACTATATGACACAATTATCGCAGCAAAATGCATGGATTTTCTCCCTTAAAAAATCCTTCCATATAGATATCGTTTGTGAAGATTCAATTAGTTCGGAAACCCTGTAGGGAGCAGGGACAATAATTATCTACCCAGGTTGTTATGTTCGCAGCAAAGAATTCATCTTTCATGGGCATAACGTAAAAATATCAAGATTTAATTCCCATTTCATACCAACCACAAACATTTGAAACATAATCGCAAATATGACGTTTCCTTCTACGGAAACGTAAATAGGAGCAGATCCCATTAAAATTACAAACAACATGGACCTAGAGCAACTACTACAATCCATCGACCACCAAAAAGAACAAGAATCAATTCCTCTAAATCCTATAAACAATCACCACATTCACCACTATGCTCTATCATATTTGACATTAGCATTAGTGATGACTATCCTATTTATCTGCATGTAAATGAAATACAAATCAAAAACCGGCATAGGTAAAAATATACCTCTGGAACCGAAACATATACTTGCAGATGTGCCCACGGCGGCACCAAGAGGGTCTAACTTCATCATAACCCCTGCTCCGAACAGAAGAACTACAGATAGTTCCCCCAACTAATTCTAATATATTTAAATATATGCACTGCGTATTAGCATATACCCCGTGGACTCATGCTTCCAATCAAACAGTACAAGATACACAAACTATGAGGAACAAAGACTAACACAATAACCATTTCCATACCTTAAGTCCTTAACACCTTCCCCTCCAAAAGATCAAATGAGGAAAAAAAAATTTAAAGGAACATCACAAAATTTTCTTTTCTCACTAAGAAACATATTTCTTTTTGTCAATGTTCTTTCACTCCCACTAGAAAACAGTCTAGGAGACAAATAATACACACACATTCCATTGCATATTCACTTATGGACCTGTGTAATTTCATGTAAGGGAAAATGTAAATATCCAAAAATGATAAAGGATAAAGAAATATATGTATTCATAGTATAATAAATAAATAACGATATATATGTATATATGAAACATAATAAACAAAGCTTAACTAAAAAAAAAGAAAAAAAGAGGGGTTTGAAACACCAAAGATAGAGAAAATATCCGAAATTATTATAAAACATAAATTTTTTTTTATATATCTATACATATATGATAAATAATAATGAACATAAATGTTAAAATATATAAGTATTATGCCAAGAAAAGTCGAAGAGCCAATACTGTAACTAGAAGAGAATGTTAATCCATATAAGAAACAAAACCTTTTTCCATTAAGAATATAATCGACGGAAATAATAAATTGTAAAAAAATACATACAAAATAAAGTATCAAGTTATGATTAATCAATAAAAGCTTATGAAATATTATATAATAACTACACCTATAATAGTATGGAAATTTTCTTCCAATCTAGATTTTCTAAAATCTATAATTATCTCATATTATTAATTTTACTATATGTTGTAGATTTGTAATCACTTAAAGCTAATTATCGCACCCTGTTTCTTCCCAATATGTAAAATCTAGCATGGCCGTCAAGAAAATAGGCTTTATTGCCAAATTATAGATATTCCACTATTTTGTTTTTCCTATGTAAAATTATATACATAACGGCTACCATAAATAAAAATACACTTAACAGGAGACAAATAAGCAACTATTAATTAACGACAACTTTGAAAGTTGCAATATTACATTTATAATGTTACTTAACTAGAGTTAATATAGAGTAATTAGTAGCAACATTTATTTTATATACGAATTTTGTTCTCTCTCTCCGCTACTTCCTCCCTTATCCAACAGCATCATTACAATAAAGCTCATAAAGATATAACACTTGGGTGAAATTCTTCAGAACAAACACACCAATTACAACCAACAAATATAAGAAAAAAAAACAATGACCTTTTAAAAGTGAAAACGAAAGCGGAAAACACAAGCAAGCGGCACAACATACATATCGAGGGAAACCAAACAAAAAAAAAACAATATAAAATAACAATAAATAACAACACGTCATCCTGAGAATTAAATCATTTATTATACAAAAAACAAAGGAAAATAGACAAAAATTATAATAATAATGAATTAAAAAAATTGAATAAAAAAAGTTTTTTTTTACTCCGAACGATCAATGGTCAGTGTCCCAGTCCTCCTCGCTTGACACCGGGTATTCATAAATAGACCCCACGGATGGACAGGAATGGTGGGAAAGGATTCCCCGATGAGCACGGCGTATCCACCTAAAGAAAAAAAAAAACAAAATTGTAAAAATACAGAACCCGTAAAACAATCCCAAAAGCGACCACTTACCGAGGAAGGAGACTCCCATTCCATAGTCGGGAGACAGCACGAAATCCAGCTGGTGGTACATGTTAGGCAGCGGTGGGCCACCCCAAAGGTGCAAACTTTGTCGCCCACTAGCATGCCAGACTACTCTTAACGGCCCCATCCTTCCGGGGAAAACATGTAGAATGTAGATGCCGGTAACTCGAATTAAAAAATAACTAGGAGCGCAATACACGCCTCGGCCAAATTCCTGGACGGAAATCATTTTTGAAGTGAGGTCCACAAAAGGCAAGAAGACCTCGACAGCCAAAAACAATTGTAACCAAATAAAACTAATCCCACAATCATCATCGCAATCAATGAAACCGCTTACGCTAACACAACTAGTAAAAAAAAAAAAACAAAAAAAAACATCGCTTCTATCCCAAGACATAATAATGACGCTATCAAACAACTTCAAAAATTGAACGACTACCTCTCCCATTCATTCTCTTCCATTTACCTTTTTTTATTATTTTTTTTAACACTAATTGAATTTGAAAATGTATATAAAATAAATAGATAGCTACAACAAATACCAATAGGCAAATATGCAACCTATATATATATATACAACGTGTACCAAAATTCAACGATAAGCCGACACCGTAGGATAGACCTGCCCATGACTACTTGGGGAAAAAAAGAAAAAAAAGTATATCTCAATTGTTTTTGTAATTAAAAAAAAACGAAATTCTTCAAAAATTTAGACCTTTTTTGATCATTTTCACTGCCATGACCAAAATTTTTAATTTTTTTTTTTTATGGGCAACCTGATTAGCATTGCTATCCACCACAATCCTTAAAAATTCCAGAATGCCTCTAGTTTTTTCACAAAAATTAAGCAAATTTATTTTTTTCCCTAAATTTTTTTAAGATTTTTACTTTTACTCAAATTTCACTCATCGTATTATAACGCTGCTAGCAGACTGTATCGAGAAAGGTACCGAAATGCTCAAAGATATCCTGATTATCGAGTGTTTATCAATGTGCATCAAGCGTTTTCGGAGGGTCGTATGCCATCCAGTAGGAGAAACGCTGGAAGAGCTAGATTGGATCGTGATGAAGAAGTTCTCAAATGATTCGACTACTTCGGTACGTGCCATAGAAGAAGCAACAGGAATCCCGAAAAGTTCTGCACATCGAATTTTAAAACGTCACAGGCTTCACCCATATCTCTACAGGCGGGTTCAGACGTTATTACCGCAGGATTATCCACTTCGAGTCACATTTTGCCGTGTGATGCTGCAAAGGCACAGGGAAGATCCCCAATTCCTAGACAAAACTATATGGTCGGATGAAACAACATCCGAAAAGATGGGTATTAAAATCTTCACAACCTACATAGTTGGAGCAATGAAAATCCGTGTGGTTCCAAAATGATGGTTGCCCAGCACACTTTGCCCGTCCTGCGCGAGAATATTTAAATCAAAAGTATCCAGGGCGTTGAGTCGGGCGACGTGGTCCTATCTTATGGCCAACCCGTTCACCCGATTTGAACCCCCTGGGCTTCTTCTATTGGGGTTGTCTTAAAGACAGGGTCTACTCAAAAACCATTGCGACATTGGACGAGCTTCGTCAAAAAATCACTCAGGCTGCGGATCACATCAATAGCAGAAGATATGCAAGACAAATAAAACGATCATTTTTAAGGCGATGTCGTGCATGTATTAATGCTGATGGCAAACAATTCGAACATTTGCTATAATGTTAATAACGTAATAAATTACACGTGAAATGGTTTGTACCATTTGTTTTGAAATATTAAACATTTTTCAAGAACTAATACGTTTTATTACCCGACCGTCATTTAGACCCTGATTAGAAATAATAGGGACATTTTTTTTGTAACTTGTTTTAATAGAGTATTGTAGCATTTGGCAATCTTGGTTAAAAAGAAAATATCAAATTACTTAGAATAATTAAGTATAAAATAAATAAAAAAAAGGGCTTTGTTAAAAATAACCATTAATATTACTATATTACAATAAATAAAGAAAAAACAGATGTCTAGTAATTACATTATACATATTATATATATTTAGTAACCTCATTAATTAATGATGCAAAGCATTTCAACAGAATATTTTGATTAATTTCTGATATATCATAGCTTTATAGTTAACTATAAACATTATCATATTTTAGAATGTGAATAGGCAATTTTATTATTAGAAAGAAAGTTTTCCTCTTAAAAAGAATAAAACTTTCTTTTCCCCAGGGGGAGGCATGTTGTGACCCAGGTGCCCATTGACCCGAACCACAACCATATAACCAATACATTGCCCTATGCAATGTATTGGCGTATATCAAGAATGACCCTGAAAATCAAAAATATTTTTTTGAAACAAAATGCCGTTCACAAGGCATGTATACCTACCTACATGCAGTACCATGTACCTACCTACATACAGTTTTTTCGCTAAATTATATCCATGTACTATACATACGTACAATTATTCCCGTCGGTCGTATTAAACATATTATTTTTACAAGACACAGTGAATATTAGATTTCATGCATATGCACTGCGTCTAAACATTTTGTGCTATCCCACATACGATTTTTCACGTCGTGGGAAAGCAAGAAAAAGAAAAAAAGCTCTCATGGGTACCTGGGGGCAGGAACCCAATCCTCGGGGAGTCGTCTTTTAACCCGTCGAGGAGTAGAATCTTAAAATTGTAATTCTTTAAACTGCCCCGGGAAATTCAAATATTTTTCAAGTCATAAGTTTTGTAAATTTAATAAGCCTCGCGAAGTTCAAATATTTTTCAAGTGATAAGTTTTGTAAAATTAATAAGACTCATAAATTCAAATATTTTTACAAATCTGAATCGCCTCGCGAAGTTCAAATATTTTTCAAGTGATAAGTTTTGTAAATTTACTAAGTTTCATAAATTGTAATGTTTTTCAAATCGCCTCGCGATTTATAAGTTTTAATATTTTTGATTTCAATAAGGAATATAGTAGTGAAATATTTGCTTTACAATTTTTTTGTGCCCTAAATTTCTTCTCCGATCGATTCATCCTGAGCACGATAGATCGGCTATTTAACAACAGTAAAAAATTATTTTTTTAAAAATTTATTATAGAAGCCAATCCCTGGCATGTTTAAAATTTGCGAGAGTAAAAAATTATTTTTTGAAAAATTTACTATAGAAAAGGCAATCCTCGGCGTACTTAAAATTTGCGACAGTAAAAAATTATTTTTTGAAAAATTTACTACAGGAAAGGCAATGTTTGGCGTATTTAAAATTTGCGACAGTAAAAAATTATTTATTGACAAATTTACTATAGAAAAGCCAATCCCTGGCATATTTAAAATTTGCGAATGTAAAAAATTATTTTTTGAAAAATTTACTATAGAAAAGGCAATTCTCGGCGTATTTAAAATTTGCGACAGAAAAAAATTATTTTTTGAAAAATTTACTATAGAAAGACAATCCTCGGCGTATTTATAATTTTCGACAATAAAAAATTATTTTTTGAAAAATTGACTATAGAAAGGCAATCCGCGGCGTATTTAAAATTTGCGCCAGTAAAAAATTATTTTTTGAAAAATTTACTATAGAAAAGGCAATCCTCGGCGTATTTAAAATTTTCGACAGTAAACAATTATTTCTTGGAAAATTTACTATAGAAAATGCAATCCCCGGCGTATTTAAAATTTGCGACAATAAAAAATTATTTTTTGAAAAATTTACGACAGAAAAGGCAATCCTAGGCGTATTTAAAATTTGCAACAGTAAACAATTATTTTGTGATAACTTTACTTTAGAAAGGCAATCCTCGGCGTATTTGAAATTTGCGACAGTAAAAAATTAATTTTTGAAAAATTGACTATAGAAAGGCAATCCGCGGCGTATATAAAATATGCGCCAGTAAAAAATTATTTTTTGAAAAATTTACTACAGGAAAGGCAAAGTTTGGCGTATTTAAAATTTGCGACAGTAAAAAATTATTTATTGAAAAATTTACTATAGAAAGGCCAATTCTCGGCGTATTTAAAATTTGCAACAGTAAGAAATTATTTTTTGAAAAATTTAGTATAGAAAAGGCAATCCTCGGCATATTTCAAATTTTCGACAGTAAAAAATTATTTTTTGAAAAATTGACTATAGAAAGGCAATCCGCGGCGTATTTAAAATTTGCGCATTTTTTTTTGCTAATTCAGATTTTTTTTTTTTGCTAATTCATATTTTTTTTTTGCTAATTCATATTTTTTTTTTTTTTTTGCTAACTCAGATTTTTTTTTTGCTAATTTTTATTTTTTTTTGCTAATTCATATTTTTTTGGTAATTCAGATTTTTGTTTTTTTTTTGCTAATTTTTATTTTTTTTTTGCTAATTCATAATTTTTTTTTTGCTAATTCAGATTTTTTTCTTGCTCATTCATATTTTTTTTTTTTTGCTAATTCATATATTTTTTTTTTTTTTGCTAATTCATATTTTTTTTTTCTAATTCTCATTTTTTTTTGCTAACTCACATTTTTTTTGCTAATTCAGATTGTTTTTTTTTTGCTAATTAAGATTTTTTTTTTTTTGCTAATTCAGATTTTTTTCTTGCTCATTCATATTTTTTTTTTTTTTTTGCTAATTCAGTTTTTTTTTTGCTAATTCATATTTATTTTTGCTAATTCATATTTTTTTTTTTTGCTAATTGACTTTTTTTTTTTTTTTTGCTAATTCATATTTTTTTTTTCTAATTCTCATTTTTTTTTTGCTAATTCAGATTTTTTTTGTTAATTACGATTGTTTTTTTTGCTAATTAAGACATTTGTTTTTTTTTTTTGCTAATTTTTTTTTTGCTCATTTATTTTTTTTTTTTGCTAATTCATATTTTTTTTTTGCTAATTCATATTTTTTTTTGCTAATTCATATTTTTTTGCTAATTCTGATTTTTTTCGCTAATTCAGATTTTTTTCTTCTTCATTCATATTTTTTTTTTTTTTGCTAATTCAGATTTTTTTTTTTTGCTAATTCATATTTTTTTTTTTGTTTTTTGCTAATTCATATTTTTATTTTTTTTTGCTAATTGACTGTTTTTTTTTTTTGCTCATTCATATTTTTTTTCTAATTCTCATTTTTTTTTTGCTAATTCAGATTTTTTTTTGTTAATTCAGATTATTTTTTTTTGCTAATTAAGATTTTTTTTTTTAATTATTTTATTTTTTTTGCTCATTCATATTTTTTTTGCTAATTCAGATTTTTTTTTTTGCTAATTCATATTTTTTTTTCTAATTCTCATTTTTTCTAATTCAGATTTTTATTTGTTAATTCAGATTATTTTTTTGTTAATTAAGATTTTTTTTTTGTTAATTTTTTTATTTTTTTTTGCTCATTCATTTTTTTTTTGCTAATTCAGATTTTTTTTTTTGCTAATTCATATTTTTTTTTTGCGAATTCGTATTTTTTTTTGCTAATTTTTTTGTTTTTTTTGCTAATTCATATTTTTTTTTTTTTTTTTGGTAATTCACGTTTTTTTTTTTTGCTAATTCATGTTTTTTTTCTTCTAATTCTCATTTTTTTTTTTGCTAATTCATATTTTTTTTGCTAATTCAGATTTTTTTGCTAATTCAGATTTTTTTTTTTGCTAATTCAGATTTTTTTTTTTTTTGCTAATTTTTGTTTTGCTCATTTTTTTTTGCTAATTCATATTTTTTTTTGCTCATTAATTTTTTTTGCTAATTCAGATTTTTTTTTTTGCAAATTCAGATTTTTTTTTTGCTAATTTTTTTTTTTTTTTTGCTAAATCAGATTTTCTTTTTTTTTTGCTAATTCAGATTTGTTTTTGTTGCTATTTTTAATTTTTTTTTGCAAATTTTTATTTTTTTTTGCTCATTCATATTTTTTTTTTCTAATTCAATTTTTTTTTGCTAATTCTAATTTTTTTTCCTAATTCAGAGTTTTTTCGCTAATTCAGATTTTTTTTTTGCTAATTCAGATTTATTTTGTTGCTAATTAAGATTTGTTTTTTTTTTGCTATTTTTTTTGTGCTCATTTTCTTTTGTTAATTCATATTTTTTTTGCTCATTCATTTTTTTTTTGCTAATTCAGATTTTTTTTTTGCTAATTCAGATATTTTGTTTTTGCTAATTTTTATATTTTGCTAAATCAGATTTTTTTTTTGCTCATTCAGATCTTTTTTTTTTTTGCTATTTTTAAAAAATTATTTTTTGAAAAATTTACTATAGAAAAGGCAATCCACGGCGTATTTAAAATTTTTGACAGTAAAAAAGTATTTTTTGAAAAATTTACTATAGAGACGGCAATCCTCGGCGTTTTTAAAATTTGCGACAGTAAAAAATTATATTTTGAAAAATTTACGACAGAAAAGGCTGTCCCAGGCATATTTAAAATTTGCGACAGTAAAAAATTATTTTTTGATAAATTTACTTTAGAAAAGGCAATCCTCGGCGTATTTAAAATTTGCGACAGTAAAAAATTATTTTTGGAAAAATTTACTATAGAAATAGCAATCCTCGGCGTATTTCAAATTTTCTACCGTAAAAAATTATTTTTTGAAAAATTGACTATAGAAAGCCAATCCGCGGCGTATTTAAAATTTGCGCCAGTAAAAAATTATTTTTTGAAAAATTTACTATAGAAAAGGCAATCCTCGGCGTATTTTTAAATTTTCGACAGTAAACAATTATTTTTTGAAAAATTTACTATAGAAAAGGCAAACCTCGGCGTATTTAAAATTTGCGACAGTAAAAAATTATTTTCTGAAAAATTTACGACAGAAAAGGCAATCCTAGGCGTATTTAAAATTTGCGACAGTAAACAATTATTTTTTGATAACTTTATTTTGGAAAAGGCAATCCTGGGTGCATTTAAAATTTGCGACAGTAAAAAATTATTTTTAGAAAAATTTACTATAGAAAAGGCAATCCACGGCGTATTTAAAATTTTTGACAGTAAAAAAAGTATTTTTTGAAAAATTTACTATAGAGACGGCAATCCTCGGCGTTTTTAAAATTTGCGACAGAAAAAAATTATATTTTGAAAAATTTACGACAGAAAAGGCAAACCCAGGCGTACTTAAAATTTGCGACAGTAAAAAACTATTGTTTTATAAATTTACTTTAGAAAAGGCAATCCTCGGCGTATTTAAAATTTGCGACAGTAAAAAATTTACTATAGAAAAGGCAATTCTCGGCGTATTCCAAATTTCCGAAAGTAAAAAATTATTTGTTGAAAACTTTACTATAGAAAAGGCAAACCCTGGCGTATTTAAAATTTGCGACACTAAAAAATTATATTTTGAAAAATTTACTATAGAAAAGGCAATCTTCGGCGTATTTAAAATTTGCGACAGTAAAAAATTATTTTTTTTGAAAAATTTACTACAGAAAAGGCAATCTCTGGCGTATTAAAAATTTGCGACAGTAAAAAATTATTTTTTGAAAAATTTACTATAGAAAAGCCAATCCCTGGTATATTTAAAATTTGCGAAAGTAAAAAATTATTTTGTGAAAAATTTACTATAGAAAAGGCAATCCTCGGCGTATTTAAAATTTGCGACAATAAAAAATTATTTTTTGCTAATTCATATTTTTTTTTGCGAATTCGTATTTTTTTTTTGCTAATTTTTTTGTTTTTTTTTGCTAATCCATATTTTTGTTTCTAATGCTAATTTTTTTTTTTTTGCTAATTCAGATTTTTTTGTTAATTCAGATTTTTTTTTTTTGCTAATTAAGATTTTTTTTTTTTTTTGCTAATTTTTTTATTTTTTTTTTGCTCATTCATTTTCTTTTTGCTAATTCAGATTTTTTTTTTTTTCCTAATTCTTATTTTTTTTTTTTTGCGAATTCGTATTTTTTTTTGCTAATTCATATTTTTTTGTTTTTTTTTTGCTAACTCAGATTTTTTTTTGCTAATTTTTATTTTTTTTTGCTAATTCATATTTTTTTTTTTTTTTGGTAATTCAGATTTTTGTTTTTTTTTGCTAATTTTTATTTTTTTTTTGCTAATTCATAATTTTTTTTTTGCTAATTCAGATTTTTTTCTTGCTCATTCATATTTTTTTTTTTTTTGCTAATTCATATTTTTTTTTTTTTTTGCTAATTCATATTTTTTTTTTTTTTTGCTAATTCACTTTTTTTTTTTTTTTGCTAATTCATATTTTTTTTTTCTAATTCTCATTTTTTTTTTGCTAACTCACATTTTTTTTGCTAATTCAGATTGTTTTTTTTTGCTAATTAAGATTTTTTTTTTTTGCTAATTCAGATTTTTTTCTTGCTCATTCATATTTTTTTTTTTGCTATTTCAGATTTTTTTTTTTGCTAATTCATATTTTTCTTTTTTTTTTTGCTAATTGACTTTTTTTTTTTTTTTTGCTAATTCATATTTTTTTTTCTAATTCTCATTTTTTTTTTGCTAATTCAGATTTTTTTTGTTAATTACGATTGTTTTTTTTGCTAATTAAGACATTTGTTTTTTTTTTTTGCTAATTTTTTTTTTTGCTCATTTATTTTTTTTTTTGCTAATTCATATTTTTTTTGCTAATTCATATTTTTTTTGCTAATTCATATTTTTTTGCTAATTCAGATTTTTTTTGCTAATTCAGATTTTTTTCTTCCTCATTCATATTTTTTTTTTTTGCTAATTCAGATTTTTTTTTTTTTGCTAATTCATATTTTTTTTTTGTTTTGTGCTAATTCATATTTTTTTATTTTTTTTTTGCTAATTGACTTTTTTTTTTTTTGCTAATTCATATTTTTTTTTCTAATTCTCATTTTTTTTTTTGCTAATTCAGATTTTTTTTTGTTAATTCAGATTATTTTTTTTGCTAATTAAGATTTTTTTTTTTTAATTATTTTATTTTTTTTGCTCATTCATATTTTTTTTTGCTAATTCAGATTTTTTTTTGCTAATTCCTATTTTTTTTTTCTAATTCTCATTTTTTCTAATTCAGATTTTTATTTGTTAATTCAGATTATTTTTTTTTGTTAATTAAGATTTTTTTTTTGTTAATTTTTTTATTTTTTTTTGCTCATTCATTTTTTTTTTGCTAATTCAGATTTTTTTTTTTCCTAATTCATATTTTTTTTTTGCGAATTCGTATTTTTTTTTGCTAATTCATATTTTTTTGTTTTTTTTTTGCTAACTCAGATTTTTTTTTGCTAATTTTTATTTTTTTCTGGCTAATTCATATTTTTTTTTTTTTTTTGGTAATTCAGATTTTTGTTTTTTTTTTGCTAATTTTTATTTTTTTTTTGATTCATAATTTTTTTTTTGCTAATTCAGATTTTTTTCTTGCTCATTCATATTTTTTTTTTTTTGCTAATTCATATTTTTTTTTTTTTTTGCTAATTCATATTTTTTTTTTTTTTTTTTTTTTGCTAATTCACTTTTTTTTTTTTTTTGCTAATTCATATTTTTTTTTCTAATTCTCATTTTTTTTTTGCTAACTCACATTTTTTTTGCTAATTCAGATTGTTTTTTTTTTTGCTAATTAAGATTTTTTTTTTTTGCTACTTCAGATTTTTTTCTTGCTCATTCATATTTTTTTTTTTTTGCTAATTCAGTTTTTTTTTTGCTAATTCATATTTTTTTTTTTTTTTGCTAATTGACTTTTTTTTTTTTTTTGCTAATTCATATTTTTTTTTCTAATTCTCATTTTTTTTTTGCTAATTCAGATTTTTTTTGTTAATTACGATTGTTTTTTTTGCTAATTAAGACATTTGTTTTTTTTTTTTGCTAATTTTTTTTTTTGCTCATTTATTTTTTTTTTGATAATTCATATTTTTTTTGCTAATTCATATTTTTTTTGCTAATTCATATTTTTTTGCTAATTCAGATTTTTTTTGCTAATTCAGATTTTTTTCTTCCTCATTCATATTTTTTTTTTTGCTAATTCAGATTTTTTTTTTTTGCTAATTTTTATTTTTTTTTGCTAATTCATATTTTTTTTTTTTTTTTGGTAATTCAGATTTTTGTTTTTTTTTGCTAATTTTTATTTTTTTTTTGCTAATTCATAATTTTTTTTTGCTAATTCAGATTTTTTTCTTGCTCATTCATATTTTTTTTTTTTTTGCTAATTCATATTTTTTTTTTTTTTTTTGCTAATTCATATTTTTTTTTTTTTTGCTAATTCACTTTTTTTTTTTTTTTGCTAATTCATATTTTTTTTTTCTAATTCTCATTTTTTTTTTGCTAACTCACATTTTTTTTGCTAATTCAGATTGTTTTTTTTTGCTAATTAAGATTTTTTTTTTTTTGCTAATTCAGATTTTTTTCTTGCTCATTCATATTTTTTTTTTTTGCTATTTCAGTTTTTTTTTTTTTGCTAATTCATATTTTTCTTTTTTTTTTTGCTAATTGACTTTTTTTTTTTTTTGCTAATTCATATTTTTTTTTCTAATTCTCATTTTTTTTTTGCTAATTCAGATTTTTTTTGTTAATTACGATTGTTTTTTTTGCTAATTAAGACATTTGTTTTTTTTTTTTGCTAATTTTTTTTTTTGCTCATTTATTTTTTTTTTTGCTAATTCATATTTTTTTTGCTAATTCATATTTTTTTTGCTAATTCATATTTTTTTGCTAATTCAGATTTTTTTTGCTAATTCAGATTTTTTTCTTCCTCATTCATATTTTTTTTTTTTGCTAATTCAGATTTTTTTTTTTTTGCTAATTCATATTTTTTTTTGTTTTGTGTTAATTCATATTTTTTTATTTTTTTTTTGCTAATTGACTTTTTTTTTTTTTGCTAATTCATATTTTTTTTTCTAATTCTCATTTTTTTTTTTGCTAATTCAGATTTTTTTTTTGTTAATTCAGATTATTTTTTTTGCTAATTAAGATTTTTTTTTTTTAATTATTTTATTTTTTTTGCTCATTCATATTTTTTTTTGCTAATTCAGATTTTTTTTTGCTAATTCCTATTTTTTTTTTCTAATTCTCATTTTTTCTAATTCAGATTTTTATTTGTTAATTCAGATTATTTTTTTTTGTTAATTAAGATTTTTTTTTGTTAATTTTTTTATTTTTTTTTGCTCATTCATTTTTTTTTTGCTAATTCAGATTTTTTTTTTCCTAATTCATATTTTTTTTTTGCGAATTCGTATTTTTTTTTGCTAATTCATATTTTTTTGTTTTTTTTTTGCTAACTCAGATTTTTTTTTGCTAATTTTTATTTTTTTCTGGCTAATTCATATTTTTTTTTTTTTTTTGGTAATTCAGATTTTTGTTTTTTTTTTGCTAATTTTTATTTTTTTTTTGCTAATTCATAATTTTTTTTTTGCTAATTCAGATTTTTTTCTTGCTCATTCATATTTTTTTTTTTTTGCTAATTCATATTTTTTTTTTTTTTTGCTAATTCATATTTTTTTTTTTTTTTTTTGCTAATTCACTTTTTTTTTTTTTGCTAATTCATATTTTTTTTTCTAATTCTCATTTTTTTTTTTTGCTAACTCACATTTTTTTTGCTAATTCAGATTGTTTTTTTTTTGCTAATTAAGATTTTTTTTTTTGCTACTTCAGATTTTTTTCTTGCTCATTCATATTTTTTTTTTTTTGCTAATTCAGTTTTTTTTTTGCTAATTCATATTTTTTTTTTTTTTTGCTAATTGACTTTTTCTTTTTTTTGCTAATTCATATTTTTTTTTCTAATTCTCATTTTTTTTTTTGCTAATTCAGATTTTTTTTGTTAATTACGATTGTTTTTTTTGCTAATTAAGACATTTGTTTTTTTTTTTGCTAATTTTTTTTTTTGCTCATTTATTTTTTTTTTTGATAATTCATATTTTTTTTGCTAATTCATATTTTTTTTGCTAATTCATATTTTTTTGCTAATTCAGATTTTTTTTGCTAATTCAGATTTTTTTCTTCCTCATTCATATTTTTTTTTTTTGCTAATTCAGATTTTTTTTTTTTGCTAATTCATATTTTTTTTTGTTTTGTGCTAATTCATATTTTTTTAATTTTTTTTTGCTAATTGACTTTTTTTTTTTTTGCTAATTCATATTTTTTTTTCTAATTCTCATTTTTTTTTTGCTAATTCAGATTTTTTTTTTGTTAATTCAGATTATTTTTTTGTTAATTTTTTTATTTTTTTTTGCTCATTCATATTTTTTTTTGCTAATTCAGATTTTTTTTTTTGCTAATTCATATTTTTTTTTTGCGAATTCGTATTTTTTTTTTGCTAATTTTTTTGTTTTTTTGCTAATTCATATTTTTTTTTTTTTGGTAATTCACATTTTTTTTTTTTTTGCTAATTCATGTTTTTTTTCCAATTCTCATTTTTTTTTGCTAATTCATATTTTTCTTGCTAATTCAGATTTTTTTGCTAATTCAGATTTTTTTTTTGCTAATTCAGATTTTTTTTTTTTGCTAATTTTTTTTTGCTCATTTTTTTTTGCTAATTCATATTTTTTTTTTGCTCATTCATATTTTTTTTTTGCTAATTCAATTTTTTTTTGCTAATTCTCAATTTTTTTTTCCTAATTCAGAGTTTTTTCGCTAATTCAGATTTTTTTTTGCTAATTCAGATTTATTTTGTTGCTAATTAAGATTTGTTTTTTTTTGCTATTTTTTTTGTGCTCATTTTTTTTTTGTTAATTCATATTTTTTTTGCTCATTCATATTTTTTTTTGCTAATTCAGATTTTTTTTTGCTAATTCCTATTTTTTTTTCTAATTCTCATTTTTTCTAATTCAGATTTTTATTTGTTAATTCAGATTATTTTTTTTTGTTAATTAAGATTTTTTTTTTGTTAATTTTTTTATTTTTTTTTGCTCATTCATATTTTTTTTTGCTAATTCAGATTTTTTTTTTTTGCTAATTCATATTTTTTTTTTGCGAATTCGTATTTTTTTTTTGCTAATTTTTTTGTTTTTTTGCTAATTCATATTTTTTTTTTTTTGGTAATTCACTTTTTTTTTTTTTGCTAATTCATGTTTTTTTTCTAATTCTCATTTTTTTTTGCTAATTCATATTTTTCTTGCTAATTCAGATTTTTTTGCTAATTCAGATTTTTTTTTTGCTAATTCAGATTTTTTTTTTTTGCTAATTTTTTTTTGCTCATTTTTTTTTGCTAACTCATATTTTTTTTTTGCTCATTCATATTTTTTTTTGCTAATTCAGATTTTTTTTTGCTAATTCCTATTTTTTTTTTCTAATTCTCATTTTTTCTAATTCAGATTTTTATTTGTTAATTCAGATTATTTTTTTTTGTTAATTAAGATTTTTTTTTTGTTAATTTTTTTATTTTTTTTTGCTCATTCATTTTTTTTTTGCTAATTCAGATTTTTTTTTTTTCCTAATTCATATTTTTTTTTTGCGAATTCGTATTTTTTTTTGCTAATTCATATTTTTTTGTTTTTTTTTTGCTAACTCAGATTTTTTTTTGCTAATTTTTATTTTTTTCTGGCTAATTCATATTTTTTTTTTTTTTTTGGTAATTCAGATTTTTGTTTTTTTTTTGCT
The DNA here is from genome assembly GCA_963930735.1 of Dioctria linearis. NCBI lineage: Eukaryota > Metazoa > Arthropoda > Insecta > Diptera > Asilidae > Dioctria > Dioctria linearis. Next base: position 176,625,597 of record OZ005742.1, read on the forward strand.
AATTTTTATTTTTTTTTGCTAATTCATAATTTTTTTTTTGCTAATTCAGATTTTTTTCTTGCTCATTCATATTTTTTTTTTTTTGCTAGTTCATATTTTTTTTTTTTTTTTGCTAATTCATATTTTTTTTTTTTTTTTTTTTTTGCTAATTCACTTTTTTTTTTTTTTTGCTAATTCATATTTTTTTTTCTAATTCTCATTTTTTTTTTGCTAACTCACATTTTTTTTGCTAATTCAGATTGTTTTTTTTTTTGCTAATTAAGATTTTTTTTTTTTGCTACTTCAGATTTTTTTCTTGCTCATTCATATTTTTTTTTTTTTGCTAATTCAGTTTTTTTTTTGCTAATTCATATTTTTTTTTTTTTTTGCTAATTGACTTTTTTTTTTTTTTTGCTAATTCATATTTTTTTTTCTAATTCTCATTTTTTTTTTGCTAATTCAGATTTTTTTTGTTAATTACGATTGTTTTTTTTTGCTAATTAAGACATTTGTTTTTTTTTTTTGCTAATTTTTTTTTTTGCTCATTTATTTTTTTTTTGATAATTCATATTTTTTTTGCTAATTCATATTTTTTTTGCTAATTCATATTTTTTTGCTAATTCAGATTTTTTTTGCTAATTCAGATTTTTTTCTTCCTCATTCATATTTTTTTTTTTGCTAATTCAGATTTTTTTTTTTTGCTAATTTTTATTTTTTTTTGCTAATTCATATTTTTTTTTTTTTTTTGGTAATTCAGATTTTTGTTTTTTTTTGCTAATTTTTATTTTTTTTTTGCTAATTCATAATTTTTTTTTTGCTAATTCAGATTTTTTTCTTGCTCATTCATATTTTTTTTTTTTTTGCTAATTCATATATTTTTTTTTTTTGCTAATTCATATTTTTTTTTTTTTTTGCTAATTCACTTTTTTTTTTTTTTTGCTAATTCATATTTTTTTTTTCTAATTCTCATTTTTTTTTTGCTAACTCACATTTTTTTTGCTAATTCAGATTGTTTTTTTTTGCTAATTAAGATTTTTTTTTTTTGCTAATTCAGATTTTTTTCTTGCTCATTCATATTTTTTTTTTTTGCTATTTCAGTTTTTTTTTTTTTGCTAATTCATATTTTTTTTTCTAATTCTCATTTTTTCTAATTCAGATTTTTATTTGTTAATTCAGATTATTTTTTTTTGTTAATTAAGATTTTTTTTTTGTTAATTTTTTTATTTTTTTTTGCTCATTCATATTTTTTTTTGCTAATTCAGATTTTTTTTTTTTGCTAATTCATATTTTTTTTTCTAATTCTCATTTTTTCTAATTCAGATTTTTATTTGTTAATTCAGATTATTTTTTTTTTGTTAATTAAGATTTTTTTTTTGTTAATTTTTTTATTTTTTTTTGCTCATTCATATTTTTTTTTGCTAATTCAGATTTTTTTTTTTTGCTAATTCATATTTTTTTTTTGCGAATTCGTATTTTTTTTTTGCTAATTTTTTTGTTTTTTTGCTAATTCATATTTTTTTTTTTTGGTAATTCACTTTTTTTTTTTTTTGCTAATTCATGTTTTTTTTTTAATTCTCATTTTTTTTTGCTAATTCATATTTTTCTTGCTAATTCAGATTTTTTTGCTAATTCAGATTTTTTTTTTGCTAATTCAGATTTTTTTTTTTTTTGCTAATTTTTTTTTGCTCATTTTTTTTTGCTAACTCATATTTTTTTTTTGCTCATTCATATTTTTTTTTGCTAATTCAGATTTTTTTTTGCTAATTCCTATTTTTTTTTTCTAATTCTCATTTTTTCTAATTCAGATTTTTATTTGTTAATTCAGATTATTTTTTTTTGTTAATTAAGATTTTTTTTTTGTTAATTTTTTTATTTTTTTTTGCTCATTCATTTTTTTTTTGCTAATTCAGATTTTTTTTTTTTCCTAATTCATATTTTTTTTTGCGAATTCGTATTTTTTTTTGCTAATTCATATTTTTTTGTTTTTTTTTTTGCTAACTCAGATTTTTTTTTGCTAATTTTTATTTTTTTCTGGCTAATTCATATTTTTTTTTTTTTTTGGCAATTCAGATTTTTGTTTTTTTTTTGCTAATTTTTATTTTTTTTTTGCTAATTCATAATTTTTTTTTTGCTAATTCAGATTTTTTTCTTGCTCATTCATATTTTTTTTTTTTTGCTAGTTCATATTTTTTTTTTTTTTTGCTAATTCATATTTTTTTTTTTTTTTTTTTTTTGCTAATTCACTTTTTTTTTTTTTTTGCTAATTCATATTTTTTTTTCTAATTCTCATTTTTTTTTTGCTAACTCACATTTTTTTTGCTAATTCAGATTGTTTTTTTTTTTGCTAATTAAGATTTTTTTTTTTGCTACTTCAGATTTTTTTCTTGCTCATTCATATTTTTTTTTTTTGCTAATTCAGTTTTTTTTTTGCTAATTCATATTTTTTTTTTTTTTTGCTAATTGACTTTTTTTTTTTTTTTTGCTAATTCATATTTTTTTTTCTAATTCTCATTTTTTTTTTGCTAATTCAGATTTTTTTTGTTAATTACGATTGTTTTTTTTGCTAATTAAGACATTTGTTTTTTTTTTTTGCTAATTTTTTTTTTTGCTCATTTATTTTTTTTTTGATAATTCATATTTTTTTTGCTAATTCATATTTTTTTTGCTATTTCATATTTTTTTGCTAATTCAGATTTTTTTTGCTAATTCAGATTTTTTTCTTCCTCATTCATATTTTTTTTTTTGCTAATTCAGATTTTTTTTTTTGCTAATTTTTATTTTTTTTTGCTAATTCATATTTTTTTTTTTTTTTTGGTAATTCAGATTTTTGTTTTTTTTTGCTAATTTTTATTTTTTTTTTGCTAATTCATAATTTTTTTTTTGCTAATTCAGATTTTTTTCTTGCTCATTCATATTGTTTTTTTTTTTGCTAATTCATATATTTTTTTTTTTTTGCTAATTCATATTTTTTTTTTTTTTTGCTAATTCACTTTTTTTTTTTTTTTGCTAATTCATATTTTTTTTTTCTAATTCTCATTTTTTTTTTGCTAACTCACATTTTTTTTGCTAATTCAGATTGTTTTTTTTTGCTAATTAAGATTTTTTTTTTTTGCTAATTCAGATTTTTTTCTTGCTCATTCATATTTTTTTTTTTGCTATTTCAGTTTTTTTTTTTTTTGCTAATTCATATTTTTCTTTTTTTTTTTGCTAATTGACTTTTTTTTTTTTTTGCTAATTCATATTTTTTTTTTCTAATTCTCATTTTTTTTTGCTAATTCAGATTTTTTTTGTTAATTACGATTGTTTTTTTTTGCTAATTAAGACATTTGTTTTTTTTTTTGCTAATTTTTTTTTTTGCTCATTTATTTTTTTTTTTGCTAATTCATATTTTTTTTGCTAATTCATATTTTTTTTGCTAATTCATATTTTTTTGCTAATTCAGATTTTTTTTGCTAATTCAGATTTTTTTCTTCCTCATTCATATTTTTTTTTTTTTGCTAATTCAGATTTTTTTTTTTTTTGCTAATTCATATTTTTTTTTGTTTTGTGCTAATTCATATTTTTTTATTTTTTTTTGCTAATTGACTTTTTTTTTTTTTGCTAATTCATATTTTTTTTTCTAATTCTCATTTTTTTTTGCTAATTCAGATTTTTTTTTTTGTTAATTCAGATTATTTTTTTTGCTAATTAAGATTTTTTTTTTTTAATTATTTTATTTTTTTTGCTCATTCATATTTTTTTTTGCTAATTCAGATTTTTTTTTGCTAATTCCTATTTTTTTTTTCTAATTCTCATTTTTTCTAATTCAGATTTTTATTTGTTAATTCAGATTATTTTTTTTTGTTAATTAAGATTTTTTTTTTGTTAATTTTTTTATTTTTTTTTGCTCATTCATTTTTTTTTTGCTAATTCAGATTTTTTTTTTTCCTAATTCATATTTTTTTTTTGCGAATTCGTATTTTTTTTTGCTAATTCATATTTTTTTGTTTTTTTTTTGCTAACTCAGATTTTTTTTTGCTAATTTTTATTTTTTTCTGGCTAATTCATAAATTTTTTTTTTTTTTTTTTGGTAATTCAGATTTTTGTTTTTTTTTTTGCTAATTTTTATTTTTTTTTTGCTAATTCATAATTTTTTTTTTTGCTAATTCAGATTTTTTTCTTGCTCATTCATATTTTTTTTTTTTTTGCTAATTCTTTTTTTTTTTTTTTTTTGCTAATTCATATTTTTTTTTTTTTTTTTTTTGCTAATTCACTTTTTTTTTTTTTGCTAATTCATATTTTTTTTTCTAATTCTCATTTTTTTTTTTGCTAACTCACATTTTTTTTGCTAATTCAGATTGTTTTTTTTTTGCTAATTAAGATTTTTTTTTTTGCTACTTCAGATTTTTTTCTTGCTCATTCATATTTTTTTTTTTTGCTAATTCAGTTTTTTTTTTTGCTAATTCATATTTTTTTTTTTTTTTGCTAATTGACTTTTTCTTTTTTTTGCTAATTCATATTTTTTTTTCTAATTCTCATTTTTTTTTTTGCTAATTCAGATTTTTTTTGTTAATTACTATTGTTTTTTTTGCTAACATTTGTTTTTTTTTTTTGCTAATTTTTTTTTTGCTCATTTATTTTTTTTTTGATAATTCATATTTTTTTTGCTAATTCATATTTTTTTTGCTAATTCATATTTTTTTGCTAATTCAGATTTTTTTTTGCTAATTCAGATTTTTTTCTTCCTCATTCATATTTTTTTTTTTTGCTAATTCAGATTTTTTTTTTGCTAATTCATATTTTTTTTTGTTTTGTGCTAATTCATATTTTTTTAATTTTTTTTTGCTAATTGACTTTTTTTTTTTTTTTGCTAATTCATATTTTTTTTTCTAATTCTCATTTTTTTTTTGCTAATTCAGATTTTTTTTTTGTTAATTCAGATTATTTTTTTGTTAATTTTTTTATTTTTTTTTGCTCATTCATATTTTTTTTTGCTAATTCAGATTTTTTTTTTTTGCTAATTCATATTTTTTTTTTGCGAATTCGTATTTTTTTTTTGCTAATTTTTTTGTTTTTTTGCTAATTCATATTTTTTTTTTTGGTAATTCACATTTTTTTTTTTTTGCTAATTCATGTTTTTTTTCTAATTCTCATTTTTTTTTGCTAATTCATATTTTTCTTGCTAATTCAGATTTTTTTTGCTAATTCAGATTTTTTTTTTGCTAATTCAGATTTTTTTTTTTTTGCTAATTTTTTTTTGCTCATTTTTTTTTGCTAATTCATATTTTTTTTTTGCTCATTCATATTTTTTTTTTGCTAATTCAATTTTTTTTTGCTAATTCTCAATTTTTTTTTCCTAATTCAGAGTTTTTTCGCTAATTCAGATTTTTTTTTTGCTAATTCAGATTTATTTTGTTGCTAATTAAGATTTGTTTTTTTTTGCTATTTTTTTTGTGCTCATTTTTTTTTTGTTAATTCATATTTTTTTTGCTCATTCATATTTTTTTTTGCTAATTCAGATTTTTTTTTGCTAATTCCTATTTTTTTTTCTAATTCTCATTTTTTCTAATTCAGATTTTTATTTGTTAATTCAGATTATTTTTTTTTGTTAATTAAGATTTTTTTTTTGTTAATTTTTTTATTTTTTTTTGCTCATTCATATTTTTTTTTGCTAATTCAGATTTTTTTTTTTTGCTAATTCATATTTTTTTTTTGCGAATTCGTATTTTTTTTTTGCTAATTTTTTTGTTTTTTTGCTAATTCATATTTTTTTTTTTTTGGTAATTCACTTTTTTTTTTTTTTGCTAATTCATGTTTTTTTTCTAATTCTCATTTTTTTTGCTAATTCATATTTTTCTTGCTAATTCAGATTTTTTTGCTAATTCAGATTTTTTTTTTTGCTAATTCAGATTTTTTTTTTTTTGCTAATTTTTTTTTGCTCATTTTTTTTTGCTAATTCATATTTTTTTTTTGCTCATTCATATTTTTTTTTTGCTAATTCAATTTTTTTTTGCTAATTCTCAATTTTTTTTTCCTAATTCAGAGTTTTTTCGCTAATTCAGATTTTTTTTTGCTAATTCAGATTTATTTTGTTGCTAATTAAGATTTGTTTTTTTTTGCTATTTTTTTTGTGCTCATTTTTTTTTTTGTTAATTCATATTTTTTTTGCTCATTCATTTTTTTTTTGCTAATTCAGATTTTTTTTTTTGCTAATTCAGATATTTTTTTTTGCTAATTTTTATATTTTGTTAAATCAGATTTTTTTTTTTTTGCTAATTCAGATTTTTTTTTTTTGCTATTTTTAAAAAATTATTTTTTGAAAAATTTACTATAGAAAAGGCAATCCACGGCGTATTTAAAATTTTTGACAGTAAAACAGTATTTTTTGAAAAATTTACTATAGAGACGGCAATCCTCGGCGTTTTTAAAATTTGCGACAGTAAAAAATTATATTTTGAAAAATTTACGACAGAAAAGGCAGTCCCAGGTGTATTTAAAATTTGCGACAGTAAAAAATTATTTTTTGATAAATTTACTTTAGAAAAGGCAATCCTCGGCGTATTTAAAATTTGCGACAGTAAAAAATTATTTTTGGAAAATTTACTATAGAAATAGCAATCCTCGGCGTATTTCAAATTTTCTACAGTAAAAAATTATTTTTTGAAAAATTGACTATAGAAAGCCAATCCGCGGCGTATTTAAAATTTGCGCCAGTAAAAAATTATTTTTTGAAAAATTTACTATAGAAAAGGCAATCCTCGGCGTATTTTTAAATTTTCGACAGTAAACAATTATTTTTTGAAAAATTTACTATAGAAAAGGCAATCCTTGGCGTATTTAAAATTTGCGACAGTAAAAAATTATTTTCTGAAAAATTTACGACAGAAAAGGCAATCCTAGGCGTATTTAAAATTTGCGACAGTAAACAATTATTTTTTGGTAACTTTATTTTGGAAAAGGCGTATTTAAAATTTTTGACAGTAAAAAAGTAGTTTTTGAAAAATTTACTATAGAGACGGCAATCCTCGGCGTTTTTAACATTTGCGACAGTAAAAAATTATATTTTGAAAAATTTACGACAGAAAAGGCAAACCCAGGCGTACTTAAAATTTGCGACAGTAAAAAACTATTTTTTGATAAATTTACTTTAGAAAAGGCAATCCTCGGCGTATTTAAAATTTGCGACAGTAAAAAATTTACTATAGAAAAGGCAATTCTCGGCGTATTCCAAATTTCCGAAAGTAAAAAATTATTTGTTGAAAACTTTACTATAGAAAAGGCAAACCCTGGCGTATTTAAAATTTGCGACACTAAAAAATTATATTTTGAAAAATTTACTATAGAAGAGGCAATCTTCGGCGTATTTAAAATTTGCGACAGTAAAAAATTATTTTTGGAAAATTTACTATAGAAATAGCAATCCTCGGCGTATTTCAAATTTTCTACAGTAAAAAATTATTTTTTGAAAAATTGACTATAGAAAACCAATCCGCGGCGTATTTAAAATTTGCGCCAGTAAAAAATTATTTTTTGAAAAATTTACTATAGAAAAGGCAATCCTCGGCGTATTTTTAAATTTTCGACAGTAAAAAATTATTTTTTTGAAAAATTTACTACAGAAAAGGCAATCCCTGGCGTATTAAAAATTTGCGACAGTAAAAAATTATTTTTGAAAAATTTACTATAGAAAAGCCAATCCCTGGTATATTTAAAATTTGCGAAAGTAAAAAATTATTTTGTGAAAAATTTACTATAGAAAAGGCAATCCTCGGCGTATTTAAAATTTGCGACAATAAAAAATTATTTTTTGCTAATTCATATTTTTTTTTGCGAATTCGTATTTTTTTTTTGCAAATTTTTTTGTTTTTTTTTGCTAATTCATATTTTTTTTGCTAATGCATATTTTTTTTTTGCTAATTCATATTTTTTTTTTTTGCTAATTCACTTTTTTTTTTTTGGCTAATTCATATTTTTTTTTTCTAATTCTCATTTTTTTTTTGTTAATTCATATTATTTTGCTAATTCTCTTTTTTTTTTTTTTGCTATTTCAGATTTTTTTGCTAATTCAGATTTTTTTTTTTGCTAATTCAGATTTTTTTTTTTTTTGCTAATTTTTTTTTGCTCATTTTTTTTTTTTGATAATTCATATTTTTTTTGCTCATTCATTTTTTTTTTGCTAATTCAGATTTTTTTTTTGCTAATTCAGATTTTTTTTTTGCTAATTTTTATTTTTTTTTTTGCTAAATCAGGTTTTCTTTTTTTGCTAATTCAGATTTTTTTTTGCTATTTTTCATTTTTTTTTTTTGCTAATTTTTATTTTTTTTTGCTCATTCATATTTTTTTTTGCTAATTCATATTTTTTTTTTTGCTAATTTTTTTTTTTTGCCAATTCATATTTGTTTTTTTTTGCTAATTCATATTTTTTTTTTTTTTTTGGTAATGCAGATTTTTTTTTTGCTAATTCATGTTTTTTTTTTTTGCTAATTCATATTTTTTTTTTGCTAACACATTTTTTTTGTTTTTGCTAATTCATATTTTTTTTTTCTAATTCTCATTTTTTTTTTTTTTTGTTAACTCAGATTTTTTTTGCTAATTCAGATTTTTTTTGCTAATTAAGATTTTTTTTTGCTAATTTTTTTTTGCTCATTTTTTTTTTGCTAATTCCTATTTTTTTTTGCTCATTCATATTTTTTTTTGCTAATTCATATTTTTTTGCTAATTCAGATTTTTTTTTTGCTAATTCAAATTTTTTTCTTGCTCATTAATTTTTTTTTTTTTTTGCTAATTCAGATTGTTTTTTTTTTTTGCTACTTCATATATGTTTTTTTTTTTGCTAATTCATATTTTTTTTTTGTTTGCTAATTGACCTTTGTTGTTTTTTTTTGCTAATTCATATTTTTTGTTTCTAATACTAATTTTTTTTTTGCTAATTCAGATTTTTTTTGTTAATTCAGATTTTTTTTTCTAATTAAGATTTTTTTTTTTCTAATTTTTTTATTTTTTTTGCTCATTCATTTTTTTTTTGCTAATTCAGATTTTTTTTTTTTTGCTAATTCATATTTTTTTTTGCGAATTCGTATTTTTTTTGCTAATTTTTTTGTTTTTTTTGCTAATTCATATTTTTTTGTTGTTTTTTTTGCTAACTCAGATTTATTTTTTTTTGCTAATTTTTATTTTTTTTTGCTAATTCATATTTTTTTTTTGTAATTCAGATTTTTGTTTTTTTTTTGCTAATTTTTATTTTTTTTTTGCTAATTCATATTTTTTTTTTTTGCTAATTCAGATTTTATTCTTGCTCATTCATATTTTTGCTAATTCATATTTTTTTTTTTTGCTAATTCATATTTTTTTTTTTGCTAATTCACTTTTTTTTTTTGCTAATTCATATTTTTTTTTCTAATTCTCATTTTTTGCTAACTCACATTTTTTTGCTAATTCAGATTGTTTTTTTTTTTTGCTAATTAAGATTTTTTTTTTTGCTAATTCAGATTTTTTTCTTGCTCATCATATTTTTTTTGTTTTTTTCCTAATTCAGATTTTTGTTTTTTTTTTGTTTTTTTTTTTTGCTAATTCATATTTTTTTTTGCTAATTGACTTTTTTTTTTCTTTTTTTTTGCTAATTCATATTTTTTTTTCTAATTGTCATTTTTTTTTTTTGCTAATTCATATTTTTTTTGTTAATTACGATTGTTTTTTTTTTGCTAATTAAGATTTTTTTTTTTTTTTTGCTAATTGTTTTTTTTTTGCTCATTTATTTTTTTTTTTTGGCTAATTCATATTTTTTTTTTGTCCATTCATACTTTTTTTGCTAATTCATATTTTTTTGCTAATTCAGATTTTTGTTGCTAATTCAGAGTTTTTTCTTGCTCGTTCATATTTTTTTTTTTGCTAATTCAGATTTTTTTTTTTTTTGCTAATTCATATTTTTTTTCTTGCTAATTTTTTTTTTTTTTGCCAATTCATATTTGTTTTTTTTTTTTGCTAATTCTTTTTTTTTTTTTTTTGGTAATTCAGATTTTTTTTTGCTAATTCATGTTTTTTTTTTTTTTTGCTAATTCATATTTTTTTTTTTGCTAATACATTTTTTTTGTTTTTGCTAATTCATATTTTTTTTTTCTAATTCTCATTTTTTTTTTTTGTTAACTCAGATTTTTTTTGCTAATTCAGATTTTTTTTGCTAATTAAGATTTTTTTTTTGCTAATTTTTTTTTTGCTCATTTTTTTTTGCTAATTCATATTTTTTTTTGCTCATTCATATTTTTTTTTTCTAATTCATATTTTTTTGCTAATTCAGATTTTTTTTTTGCTAATTCAGATTTTTTTCTTGCTCATTAATTTTTTTTTTTTTTTGCTAATTCAGATTGTGTTTTTTTTTTTTGCTAATTCATATATGTTTTTTTTTTGCTAATTCATATTTTTTTTTTGTTTGCTAATTGACCTTTGTTGTTTTTTTTTTGCTAATTCATATTTTTTGTTTCTAATACTAATTTTTTTTTTGCTAATTCAGATTTTTTTTGTTAATTCAGATTTTTTTTTCTAATTAAGATTTTTTTTTTTGCTAATTTTTTTATTTTTTTTTGCTCATTCATTTTTTTTTTACTAATTCAGATTTTTTTTTTTGCTAATTCATATTTTTTTTTGCGAATTCGTATTTTTTTGCTAATTTTTTTGTTTTTTTTTGCTAATTCATATTTTTTTGTTTTTTTTTTTGCTAACTCAGATTTATTTTTTTTTTGCTAATTTTTTTTTTTTTTTGCTAATTCATATTTTTTTTTTGCTAATTCATTTTTTTTTTTTGCTAATTCATATTTTTTTTTCTAATTCTCATTTTTTTGCTAACTCACATTTTTTTTGCTAATTCAGATTGTTTTTTTTTTGCTAATTAAGATTTTTTTTTTTTGCTAATTCAGATTTTTTTCTTGCTCATTCATATTTTTTTTGTTTTTTTGCTAATTCAGATTTTTTTTTTTTTTTTGCTAATTCATTTTTTTTTTGTTTTTTTTTTTGCTAATTCATATTTTTTTTTTTGCTAATTGACTTTTTTTGCTAATTGACTTTTTTTTTTCTTTTTTTTTTGCTAATTCATATTTTTTTTTCTAATTCTCATTTTTTTTTTTTTTGCTAACTCAGATTTTTTTTGTTAATTACGATTGTTTTTTTTTTGCTAATTAAGATTTTTGTTTTTTTTGCTAATTGTTTTTTTTTTGCTCATTTATTTTTTTTTTGGCTAATTCATATTTTTTTTGCTCATTCATATTTTTTTTGCTAATTCATATTTTTTTGCTAATTCAGATTTTTGTTGCTAATTCAGAGTTTTTTCTTGCTCATTCATATTTTTTTTTTTTTTGCTAATTCAGATTTTTTTTGCTAATTCATATTTTTTTTTTGTTTTTTGCTAATTCATATTTTTTTTTTTGCTAATTGACTTTTTTTTTTTTTTGCTAATTCATATTTTTTTTCTTCTAATTCTCATTTCTTTTTTGCTAATTCAGATTTTTTTTTGTTAATTCAGATTATTTTTTTTTGCTAATTAAGATTTTTTTTTTGTTAATTTTTTTATTTTTTTTTGCTCATTCATATTTTTTTTTTGCTAATTCAGATTTTTTTTTTTTTGCTAATTCATATTTTTTTTTGCGAATTCGTATTTTTTTTTGCTAATTTTTTTGTTTTTTTGCTAATTCATATTTTTTTTCTAATTCATATTTTTTGGTAATTCACTTTTTTTTTTTTTTTTGCTAATTCATATGTTTTTTTTCTAATTCTCATTTTTTTTTTGCTAATTCATATTTTTTTTTGCTAATTCAGATTTTTTTGCTAATTCAGATTTTTTTTTTTTGTTAATTCAGATTTTTTTTTTGCTAATTTTTTTTTTGCTCATTTATTTTTTTTTTGCTAATTCATATTTTTTTTTGCTCATTCATATTTTTTTTTGCTAATTCATATTTTTTTGCTAATTCAGATTTTTTTTGCTAATTCAGATTTTTTTCTTGCTCATTCATATTTTTTTTTTTTGCTAATTCAGATTTTTTTTTTTGCTAATTCATATTTTTTTTTTGTTTTTTGCTAATTCATATTTTTTATTTTTTTTGCTAATTGACTTTTTTTTTTTTTGCTAATTCTTATGTTTTTTTTCTAATTCTCATTTTTTTGCTAATTCATATTTTTTTTTGCTAATTCATATTTTTTTGCTAATTCAGATTTTTTTTGCTAATTCAGATTTTTTTCTTGCTCATTCATATTTTTTTTTTTTTGCTAATTCAGATTTTTTTTTTTTGCTAATTCATATTTTTTTTTTGTTTTTTGCTAATTCATATTTTTTATTTTTTTTGCTAATTGACTTTTTTTTTTTTTTGCTAATTCTTATGTTTTTTTCTAATTCTCATTTTTTTGCTAATTCATTTTTTTTTTTGCTAATTCAGATTTTTTTTGCTAATTCAGATTTTTTTCTTGCTCATTCATATTTTTTTTTTTTTTTGCTAATTCAGATTTTTTTTTTTTGCTAATTCATATTTTTTTTTTGTTTTTTGCTAATTCATATTTTATATTTTTTTTTGCTAATTGACTTTTTTTTTTTTTGCTAATTCATTTTTTTTCTAATTCTCATTTTTTTTTTGCTAATTCAGATTTTTTTTTGTTAATTCAGATTATTTTTTTTTTGCTAATTAAGATTTTTGTTTTTTGTTAATTTTTTTATTTTTTTTTGCTCATTCATATTTTTTTTGCTAATTCAGATTTTTTTTTTTTTTTTGCTAATTCATATTTTTTTTGCGAATTCTCATTTTTTTTTCCTAATTCAGAGTTTTTTTGCTAATTCATATTTTTTTTTTCTAATTCTCATTTTTTTTTGCTAATTCATATTATTTTGCTAATTCTCTTTTTTTTTTTTTTTGCTATTTCAGATTTTTTTGCTAATTCAGATTTTTTTTTTTTGCTAATTCAGATTTTTTTTTTTTTTGCTAATTTTTTTTTTGCTCATTTTTTTTTTGATAATTCATATTTTTTTTGCTCATTCATTTTTTTTTTGCTAATTCAGATTTTTTTTTTGCTAATTCAGATTTTTTTTTTGCTAATTTTTATTTTTTTTTTTGCTAAATCAGATTTTTTTTTTGCTAATTCAGATTTTTTTTTGCTATTTTTCATTTTTTTTTTTTGCTAATTTTTATTTTTTTTTGCTCATTCATATTTTTTTTTGCTAATTCATATTTTTTTTTTGTTAATTTTTTTTTTTTTGCCAATTCATATTTGTTTTTTTTTTGCTAATTCATATTTTTTTTTTTTTTTGGTAATGCAGATTTTTTTTTTGCTAATTCATGTTTTTTTTTTTGCTAATTCATATTTTTTTTTTGCTAACACATTTTTTTTGTTTTTGCTAATTCATATTTTTTTTTTCTAATTCTCATTTTTTTTTTAGATTTTTTTTGCTAATTCAGATTTTTTTTGCTAATTAAGATTTTTTTTTGCTAATTTTTTTTTGCTCATTTTTTTTTTGCTAATTCCTATTTTTTTTTGCTCATTCATATTTTTTTTTGCTAATTCATATTTTTTTGCTAATTCAGATTTTTTTTTTGCTAATTCAAATTTTTTTCTTGCTCATTAATTTTTTTTTTTTTTTGCTAATTCAGATTGTTTTTTTTTTTGCTACTTCATATATGTTTTTTTTTTTGCTAATTCATATTTTTTTTTTGTTTGCTAATTGACCTTTGTTGTTTTTTTTTGCTAATTCATATTTTTTGTTTCTAATACTAATTTTTTTTTTTGCTAATTCAGATTTTTTTTGTTAATTCAGATTTTTTTTTCTAATTAAGATTTTTTTTTTCTAATTTTTTTATTTTTTTTTGCTCATTCATTTTTTTTTTGCTAATTCAGATTTTTTTTTTTTTGTTAATTCATATTTTTTTTTTGCGAATTCGTATTTTTTTTGCTAATTTTTTTGTTTTTTTTGCTAATTCATATTTTTTTGTTGTTTTTTTTGCTAACTCAGATTTATTTTTTTTTGCTAATTTTTATTTTTTTTTGCTAATTCATATTTTTTTTTGTAATTCAGATTTTTGTTTTTTTTTTGCTAATTTTTTTTTTTTTTTGCTAATTCATGTTTTTTTTTTTGCTAATTCAGATTTTATTCTTGCTCATTCATATTTTTTGCTAATTCATATTTTTTTTTTTTTTGCTAATTCATATTTTTTTTTGCTAATTCACTTTTTTTTTTTGCTAATTCATATTTTTTTTTCTAATTCTCATTTTTTGCTAACTCACATTTTTTTTGCTAATTCAGATTGTTTTTTTTTTTTGCTAATTAAGATTTTTTTTTTTGCTAATTCAGATTTTTTTCTTGCTCATCATATTTTTTTTTTTTTTTTCCTAATTCAGATTTTTGTTTTTTTTTTGTTTTTTTTTTTTGCTAATTCATATTTTTTTTTTGCTAATTGACTTTTTTTTTCTTTTTTTTTGCTAATTCATATTTTTTTTTCTAATTCTCATTTTTTTTTTTTGCTAATTCAGATTTTTTTTGTTAATTACGATTGTTTTTTTTTGCTAATTAAGATTTTTTTTTTTTTTTTGCTAATTGTTTTTTTTTTTGCTCATTTATTTTTTTTTTTGGCTAATTCATATTTTTTTTTTGTCCATTCATACTTTTTTTGCTAATTCATATTTTTTTGCTAATTCAGATTTTTGTTGCTAATTCAGAGTTTTTTCTTGCTCGTTCATATTTTTTTTTTGCTAATTCAGATTTTTTTTTTTGCTAATTCATATTTTTTTTTTGTTTTTTGCTAATTCATATTTTTTTTTTTTTGCTAATTGACTTTTTTTTTTTTTGCTAATTCATATTTTTTTTCTAATTCTCATTTTTTTTTGCTAATTCAGATTTTTTTTTGTTAATTCAGATTATTTTTTTTTGCTAATTAAGATTTTTTTTTGTTAATTTTTTTATTTTTTTTTGCTCATTCATATTTTTTTTTGCTAATTCAGATTTTTTTTTTTTTGCTAATTCATATTTTTTTTCTTGCTAATTTTTTTTTTTTGCCAATTCATATTTGTTTTTTTTTTGCTAATTCATTTTTTTTTTTTTTGGTAATTCAGATTTTTTTTTGCTAATTCATGTTTTTTTTTTTTTTGCTAATTCATATTTTTTTTTTTTGCTAATACATTTTTTTTGTTTTTGCTAATTCATATTTTTTTTTTCTAATTCTCATTTTTTTTTTTTGTTAACTCAGATTTTTTTTGCTAATTCAGATTTTTTTTGCTAATTAAGATTTTTTTTTTGCTAATTTTTTTTTTGCTCATTTTTTTTTGCTAATTCATATTTTTTTTTGCTCATTCATATTTTTTTTTTCTAATTCATATTTTTTTGCTAATTCAGATTTTTTTTTGCTAATTCAGATTTTTTTCTTGCTCATTAATTTTTTATTTTTTTGCTAATTCAGATTGTGTTTTTTTTTTTTGCTAATTCATATATGTTTTTTTTTTGCTAATTCATATTTTTTTTTTGTTTGCTAATTGACCTTTGTTGTTTTTTTTTTTGCTAATTCATATTTTTTGTTTCTAATACTAATTTTTTTTTGCTAATTCAGATTTTTTTTGTTAATTCAGATTTTTTTTTTCTAATTAAGATTTTTTTTTTGCTAATTTTTTTATTTTTTTTTGCTCATTCATTTTTTTTTTACTAATTCAGATTTTTTTTTTTGCTAATTCATATTTTTTTTTGCGAATTCGTATTTTTTTTGCTAATTTTTTTGTTTTTTTTGCTAATTCATATTTTTTTGTTTTTTTTTTTGCTAACTCAGATTTTTTTTTTTTGCTAATTTTTTTTTTTTTGCTAATTCATATTTTTTTTTTGCTAATTCATTTTGTTTTTTTTTTGCTAATTCATATTTTTTTTTCTAATTCTCATTTTTTTGCTAACTCACATTTTTTTTGCTAATTCAGATTGTTTTTTTTTTGCTAATTAAGATTTTTTTTTTTTTGCTAATTCAGATTTTTTTCTTGCTCATTCATATTTTTTTTGTTTTTTTGCTAATTCAGATTTTTTTTTTTTTGCTAATTCATATTTTTTTTTGTTTTTTTTTTGCTAATTCATATTTTTTTTTTTGCTAATTGACTTTTTTTGCTAATTGACTTTTTTTGCTAATTGACTTTTTTTTCTTCTTTTTTTTTTGCTAATTCATATTTTTTTTTCTAATTCTCATTTTTTTTTTTTTTGCTAACTCAGATTTTTTTTGTTAATTACGATTGTTTTTTTTTTGCTAATTAAGATTTTTGTTTTTTTTGCTAATTGTTTTTTTTTTTGCTCATTTATTTTTTTTTTGGCTAATTCATATTTTTTTTTGCTCATTCATATTTTTTTTGCTAATTCATATTTTTTTGCTAATTCAGATTTTTGTTGCTAATTCAGAGTTTTTTCTTGCTCATTCATATTTTTTTTTTTTTTGCTAATTTAGATTTTTTTTGCTAATTCATATTTTTTTTTTGTTTTTTGCTAATTCATATTTTTTTTTTTTGCTAATTGACTTTTTTTTTTTTTTGCTAATTCATATTTTTTTTCTTCTAATTCTCATTTCTTTTTTGCTAATTCAGATTTTTTTTTGTTAATTCAGATTATTTTTTTTTGCTAATTAAGATTTTTTTTTTGTTAATTTTTTTATTTTTTTTTGCTCATTCATATTTTTTTTTGCTAATTCAGATTTTTTTTTTTTTTGCTAATTCATATTTTTTTTTGCGAATTCGTATTTTTTTTTGCTAATTTTTTTGTTTTTTTGCTAATTCATATTTTTTTTCTAATTCATATTTTTTGGTAATTCACTTTTTTTTTTTTTTTGCTAATTCATATGTTTTTTTTTCTAATTCTCATTTTTTTTTTGCTAATTCATATTTTTTTTTGCTAATTCAGATTTTTTTGCTAATTCAGATTTTTTTTTTTTGTTAATTCAGATTTTTTTTTTGCTCATTTATTTTTTTTTTGCTAATTCATATTTTTTTTTGCTCATTCATATTTTTTTTTGCTAATTCATATTTTTTTGCTAATTCAGATTTTTTTTGCTAATTCAGATTTTTTTCTTGCTCATTCATATTTTTTTTTTTTTGCTAATTCAGATTTTTTTTTTTTGCTAATTCATATTTTTTTTTTGTTTTTTGCTAATTCATATTTTTTATTTTTTTTGCTAATTGACTTTTTTTTTTTTTTGCTAATTCTTATGTTTTTTTCTAATTCTCATTTTTTTGCTAATTCATATTTTTTTTTGCTAATTCAGATTTTTTTTGCTAATTCAGATTTTTTTCTTGCTCATTCATATTTTTTTTTTTTGCTAATTCAGATTTTTTTTTTTGCTAATTCATATTTTTTTTTTGTTTTTTGCTAATTCATATTTTTTATTTTTTTTGCTAATTGACTTTTTTTTTTTTTGCTAATTCTTATGTTTTTTTTCTAATTCTCATTTTTTTGCTAATTCATATTTTTTTTTTGCTAATTCATATTTTTTTGCTAATTCAGATTTTTTTTGCTAATTCAGATTTTTTTCTTGCTCATTCATATTTTTTTTTTTTGCTAATTCAGATTTTTTTTTTTTGCTAATTCATATTTTTTTTTTGTTTTTTGCTAATTCATATTTTTTATTTTTTTTGCTAATTGACTTTTTTTTTTTTTTGCTAATTCTTATGTTTTTTTCTAATTCTCATTTTTTTGCTAATTCATATTTTTTTTTGCTAATTCAGATTTTTTTTGCTAATTCAGATTTTTTTCTTGCTCATTCATATTTTTTTTTTTTTTTGCTAATTCAGATTTTTTTTTTTTGCTAATTCATATTTTTTTTTTGTTTTTTGCTAATTCATATTTTATATTTTTTTTTGCTAATTGACTTTTTTTTTTTTGCTAATTCATTTTTTTTCTAATTCTCATTTTTTTTTTTGCTAATTCAGATTTTTTTTTGTTAATTCAGATTATTTTTTTTTTGCTAATTAAGATTTTTGTTTTTTGTTAATTTTTTTATTTTTTTTTGCTCATTCATATTTTTTTTGCTAATTCAGATTTTTTTTTTTTTTTGCTAATTCATATTTTTTTTTGCGAATTCTCATTTTTTTTTCCTAATTCAGAGTTTTTTCGCTAATTCAGATTTTTTTTTTTTGCTAATTCAGATTTATTTTTTTTACTAATTAAGATTTGTTTTTTTTTGCTATTTTTTTTTGTGCTCATTTTTTTTTTTTTTTGTTAATTCATATTTTTTTTTGCTCATTCATTTTTTTTTGCTAATTCAGAATTTTTTCTTGCTCATTCATATTTTTTTTTTTTTTTTGCTAATTCAGTTTTTTTTTTTTTTTTTTTTGCTAATTCATATTTTTTTTTTTTCTAATTCATATTTTTTTTTTTGGTAATTCAGATTTTTGTTTTTTTTTTGCTAATTCAGATCTTTTTTTTGCTAATTCATTTTTTTTTTGCTAATTCATATTTTTTTCTTGCTCATTCATATTTTTTTTTTTTTTGCTAATTCAGATTTTTTTTTTGCTAATTCATATTTTTTTTTTGCTAATTCATTTTTTTTTGCTAATTCACTTTTTTTTTTGCTAATTCATTTTTTTTTCTAATTCTCATTGTTTTTTTTTTTTTGCTAATTCAGATTTTTTTGGCTAATTCAGATTTTTTTTTTGCTAATTTTTTTTTTGCTCATTTTTTTTTTCTAATTCATATTTTTTTTGCTCATTCATATTTTTTTTTGCTAATTCATATTTTTTTGCTAATTCAGATTTTTTTTTTTTGCTAATTCAGATTTTTTCTTGCTCATTCATATTTTTTTTTTTGCGTATTTAAAATTTTTGACAGTAAAAAAGTATTTTTTGAAAAATTTACTATAGAGACGGCTATCCTCGGTGTTTTTAAAATTTGCGACAGTAAAAAATTATATTTTGAAAAATTTACTTTAGAAATGGCAATCCTCGGCGTATTTAAAATTTGCGACAGTAAAAAATAATTTTTTGAAAAATTTACTATAGAAAGACAATACTTAGCGTATTTAAAATTTGGGCCAGTAAAAAATTATTTTTTGAAAAATTTACTATAGAAAAGGCGAGGATTGCCGTATTTAAAATTTGCGACAATAAAAAATTTACTATAGAAAAGGAAACTCTCGGCGTATTTAAAATTTCCGACAGTAAAAAATTATTTGTTGGAAACTTTACTATAGAAAAGGCAAACGCTGGTGTATTTAAAATTTACGACACTAAAAAATTATATTTTGAAAAATTTACTATAGAAAAGGCAATCCCTGGCGTATTTCAAATTTGCGACAGTAAAAAATTATTTTTTTTGAAAAATTTACCACCGAAATGGCAATCCCTGGCGTATTAAAAATTTGCGACAGTAAACAATTTTTTTTTGAAAAATTTACTACAGAAAAGGCAATCCTCGGGCCATTTAAAATTTGCGACAGTAAAAAATTATTTTTTGAAAAATTTACTATAGAAAAGCCAATCCCTGGTATATTTAAAATTTGCGAAAGTAAAAAATTATTTTTTGAAAAATTTACTATAGAAAAGGCAATCCTCGGCGTATTTAAAATTTGCGACAGTAAAAAATATTTTTTGAAAAATTTACTATAGAAAGACAATACTCGGCGTATTTAAAACTTGCGCCAGTAAAAAATTATTTTTTGAAAAATTTACTATAGAAAAGCCAATCCCTGGTATATTTAAAATTTGCGAAAGTAAAAAATTATTTTTTGAAAAATTTACTATAGAAAAGGCAATCCTCGGCGTATTTAAAATTTGCGACAGTAAAAAATATTTTTTGAAAAATTTACTATAGAAAGACAATACTCGGCGTATTTAAAACTTGCGCCAGTAAAAAATTATTTTTTGAAAAATTTACTATACAAAAGGCAATCCTCGGGGTATTTAAAATTTTCGACAGTAAAAAATTATTTTTTGAAAAATTGACTATAGAAATACAATCCTTGGCGTAGTTAAAATTTGCGCCAGTAAAATATAATTTTTTGAAAAATTTACTATAGAAAAGGCAATCCTCGGCGTATTTAAAATTTTTGACAGGAAACAATTATTTTTTGAAAAATTTACTATAGAGACGGCAATCCTCGGCGTTTTTAAAATTTGCGATAGTAAAAAATTATATTTTGAAAAATTTTCGACAGAAAAGGCAATTACAGGCGTGTTTAAAATTTGCGACAGTAAAACATTATTTTTTGAAAGGTTTTCTATAGAAAAGGTAGTCCTCGGTGCATTTAAAATTTGCGAGAGTAAAAAATTATTTTTTGAAAAAATTTACTATAGAAAACGCAATCCTCGGCGTATTCAAAATTTGCGATAGTAAAAAATTTACTATAGAAAAGGCAATCCTCGGCGTATTTAAAATATCCGACAATAAAAAAAAAAATTTTTTTTTGTTTTTTGCTAATTCATATTTTATATTTTTTTTTGCTAATTGACTTTTTTTTTTTTGCTAATTCATTTTTTTTCTAATTCTCATTTTTTTTTTGCTAATTCAGATTTTTTTTTGTTAATTCAGATTATTTTTTTTTTGCTAATTAAGATTTTTGTTTTTTGTTAATTTTTTTATTTTTTTTTGCTCATTCATATTTTTTTTGCTAATTCAGATTTTTTTTTTTTTTTTGCTAATTCATATTTTTTTTTGCGAATTCTCATTTTTTTTCCTAATTCAGAGTTTTTTCGCTAATTCAGATTTTTTTTTTTGCTAATTCAGATTTATTTTTTTTACTAATTAAGATTTGTTTTTTTTTGCTATTTTTTTTTGTGCTCATTTTTTTTTTTTGTTAATTCATATTTTTTTTGCTCATTCATTTTTTTTTGCTAATTCAGAATTTTTTCTTGCTCATTCATATTTTTTTTTTTTTGCTAATTCAGTTTTTTTTTTTTTTTTTTTTGCTAATTCATATTTTTTTTTTCTAATTCATATTTTTTTTTTTGGTAATTCAGATTTTTGTTTTTTTTTTGCTAATTCAGATCTTTTTTTTGCTAATTCATTTTTTTTTTTTGCTAATTCATATTTTTTTCTTGCTCATTCATATTTTTTTTTTTTTGCTAATTCAGATTTTTTTTTTGCTAATTCATATTTTTTTTTGCTAATTCATTTTTTTTTGCTAATTCACTTTTTTTTTTGCTAATTCATTTTTTTTTCTAATTCTCATTGTTTTTTTTTTTTTGCTAATTCAGATTTTTTTGGCTAATTCAGATTTTTTTTTTGCTAATTTTTTTTTTGCTCATTTTTTTTTTCTAATTCATATTTTTTTTGCTCAATCATATTTTTTTTTGCTAATTCATATTTTTTTGCTAATTCAGATTTTTTTTTTTGCTAATTCAGATTTTTTTCTTGCTCATTCATATTTTTTTTTTTGCGTATTTAAAATTTTTGACAGTAAAAAAGTATTTTTTGAAAAATTTACTATAGAGACGGCTATCCTCGGCGTTTTTAAAATTTGCGACAGTAAAAAATTATATTTTGAAAAATTTACTTTAGAAAAGGCAATCCTCGGCGTATTTAAAATTTGCGACAGTAAAAAATAATTTTTTGAAAAATTTACTATAGAAAGACAATACTTAGCGTATTTAAAATTTGGGCCAGTAAAAAATTATTTTTTGAAAAATTTACTATAGAAAAGGCGAGGATTGCCGTATTTAAAATTTGCGACAATAAAAAATTTACTATAGAAAAGGAAACTCTCGGCGTATTTAAAATTTCCGACAGTAAAAAATTATTTGTTGGAAACTTTACTATAGAAAAGGCAAACGCTGGTGTATTTAAAATTTACGACACTAAAAAATTATATTTTGAAAAATTTACTATAGAAAAGGCAATCCCTGGCGTATTTCAAATTTGCGACAGTAAAAAATTATTTTTTTTGAAAAATTTACCACCGAAATGGCAATCCCTGGCGTATTAAAAATTTGCGACAGTAAACAATTTTTTTTTGAAAAATTTACTACAGAAAAGGCAATCCTCGGGCCATTTAAAATTTGCGACAGTAAAAAATTATTTTTTGAAAAATTTACTATAGAAAAGCCAATCCCTGGTATATTTAAAATTTGCGAAAGTAAAAAATTATTTTTTGAAAAATTTACTATAGAAAAGGCAATCCTCGGCGTATTTAAAATTTGCGACAGTAAAAAATATTTTTTGAAAAATTTACTATAGAAAGACAATACTCGGCGTATTTAAAACTTGCGCCAGTAAAAAATTATTTTTTGAAAAATTTACTATAGAAAAGCCAATCCCTGGTATACTTAAAATTTGCGAAAGTAAAAAATTATTTTTTGAAAAATTTACTATAGAAAAGGCAATCCTCGGCGTATTTAAAATTTGCGACAGTAAAAAATATTTTTTGAAAAATTTACTATAGAAAGACAATACTCGGCGTATTTAAAACTTGCGCCAGTAAAAAATTATTTTTTGAAAAATTTACTATACAAAAGGCAATCCTCGGGGTATTTAAAATTTTCGACAGTAAAAAATTATTTTTTGAAAAATTGACTATAGAAATACAATCCTTGGCGTAGTTAAAATTTGCGCCAGTAAAATATAATTTTTTGAAAAATTTACTATAGAAAAGGCAATCCTCGGCGTATTTAAAATTTTTGACAGGAAACAATTATTTTTTGAAAAATTTACTATAGAGACGGCAATCCTCGGCGTTTTTAAAATTTGCGATAGTAAAAAATTATATTTTGAAAGATTTTCGACAGAAAAGGCAATTACAGGCGTGTTTAAAATTTGCGACAGTAAAACATTATTTTTTGAAAGGTTTTCTATAGAAAAGGTAGTCCTCGGTGCATTTAAAATTTGCGAGAGTAAAAAATTATTTTTTGAAAAAATTTACTATAGAAAAGGCAATCCTCGGCGTATTCAAAATTTGCGATAGTAAAAAATTTACTATAGAAAAGGCAATCCTCGGCGTATTTAAAATATCCGACAATAAAAAATTTACTATAGAAAAGGCAACTCTCGGCGTATTTAAAATTTCCGACAGTAAAAAATTATTTGTTGAAAACTTTACTACAGAAAATGCAAACCCTGGTGTATTTAAAATTTGCGACACAAAAAAATTATATTTTGAAAAATTTACTATAGAAAAGCCAATCCCTGGCGTATTTAAAATTTCCGACAGTAAAAAATTATTTTTTTTGAAAAATTTACCACAGAAATGGCAAACCCTGGCGTATTAAAAATTTGCGACAGTAAACAATTTTTTTTTGAAAAATTTACTATAGAAAAGGCAATCCTCGGTGCATTGAAAATTTGCGACTGTAAAAAATTATTTTTTGAAAAATTTATTATTGAAAAGGCAATCCTCGGCGTATTTAAAATTTGCGACAGTAAAAAATTTACTATAGCAAAGGCAATTCTCGGCGTATTCCAAATTTCCGAAAATAAAAAATTATTTGTTGAAAACTTTACTATAGAAAAGGCAAACCCTGGCGTATTTAAAACTTGCGACACTAAAAAATTATATTTTGAAAAATTTACTATAGAAAAGGCAACCTTCGGCGTACTTAAAATTTGCGACAGTAAAAAATTATTTTTTTGAAAAATTTACTACAAAAAAGGCGATCCCTGGCGTATTAAAAATTTGCGACAGTAAAAAATTATTTTTTGAAAAATTTACTATAGAAAAGCCAATCCCTGGTATATTTAAAATTTGCGAAAGTAAAAATTATTTTTTGCAAAATTTACTATAGAAAAGGCAATCCTCGGCGTATTTAAAATTTGCGACAGTAAAAAATATTTTTTGAAAAATTTACTATAGAAAGACAATATTCGGCGTATTTAAAACTTGCGCCATTAAAAAAATATTTTTTGACAAATTTACTATACAAAAGGCAATCCTCGGGGTATTTAAAATTTTCGACAGTAAAAAATTATTTTTTGAAAAATCTACTAAGGAAAAGGCAATACTCAGCGGATTTAAAATTTGCGAGAGTAAAAAATTATTTTTTGAAAGGTTTTCTATAGAAAAGGTAGTCCTCGGTGCATTTAAAATTTGCGACAGTAAAAAATTATTTTTTGAAAAAATTTACTATAGAAAAGGCAATCCCTGGCGTATTTAAAATTTCCGACAGTAAAAAATTATTTTTTTTGAAAAATTTACCACAGAAATGGCAAACCCTGGCGTATTAAAAATTTGCGACAGTAAACAATTTTTTTTTGAAAAATTTACTATAGAAAAGGCAATCCTCGGTGCATTGAAAATTTGCGACTGTAAAAAATTATTTTTTGAAAAATTTATTATTGAAAAGGCAATCCTCGGCGTATTTAAAATTTGCGACAGTAAAAAATTTACTATAGCAAAGGCAATTCTCGGCGTATTCCAAATTTCCGAAAATAAAAAATTATTTGTTGAAAACTTTACTATAGAAAAGGCAAACCCTGGCGTATTTAAAACTTGCGACACTAAAAAATTATATTTTGAAAAATTTACTATAGAAAAGGCAACCTTCGGCGTACTTAAAATTTGCGACAGTAAAAAATTATTTTTTTGAAAAATTTACTACAAAAAAGGCGATCCCTGGCGTATTTAAAATTTGCGACAGTAAAAAATATTTTTTGAAAAATTTACTATAGAAAGACAATACTCGGCGTATTTAAAACTTGCGCCAGTAAAAAATTATTTTTTGAAAAATTTACTATACAAAAGGCAATCCTCGGGGTATTTAAAATTTTCGACAGTAAAAAATTATTTTTTGAAAAATTGACTATAGAAATACAATCCTTGGCGTAGTTAAAATTTGCGCCAGTAAAATATAATTTTTTGAAAAATTTACTATAGAAAAGGCAATCCTCGGCGTATTTAAAATTTTTGACAGGAAACAATTATTTTTTGAAAAATTTACTATAGAGACGGCAATCCTCGGCGTTTTTAAAATTTGCGATAGTAAAAAATTATATTTTGAAAGATTTTCGACAGAAAAGGCAATTACAGGCGTGTTTAAAATTTGCGACAGTAAAACATTATTTTTTGAAAGGTTTTCTATAGAAAAGGTAGTCCTCGGTGCATTTAAAATTTGCGAGAGTAAAAAATTATTTTTTGAAAAAATTTACTATAGAAAAGGCAATCCTCGGCGTATTCAAAATTTGCGATAGTAAAAAATTTACTATAGAAAAGGCAATCCTCGGCGTATTTAAAATATCCGACAATAAAAAATTTACTATAGAAAAGGCAACTCTCGGCGTATTTAAAATTTCCGACAGTAAAAAATTATTTGTTGAAAACTTTACTACAGAAAATGCAAACCCTGGTGTATTTAAAATTTGCGACACAAAAAAATTATATTTTGAAAAATTTACTATAGAAAAGCCAATCCCTGGCGTATTTAAAATTTCCGACAGTAAAAAATTATTTTTTTTGAAAAATTTACCACAGAAATGGCAAACCCTGGCGTATTAAAAATTTGCGACAGTAAACAATTTTTTTTTGAAAAATTTACTATAGAAAAGGCAATCCTCGGTGCATTGAAAATTTGCGACTGTAAAAAATTATTTTTTGAAAAATTTATTATTGAAAAGGCAATCCTCGGCGTATTTAAAATTTGCGACAGTAAAAAATTTACTATAGCAAAGGCAATTCTCGGCGTATTCCAAATTTCCGAAAATAAAAAATTATTTGTTGAAAACTTTACTATAGAAAAGGCAAACCCTGGCGTATTTAAAACTTGCGACACTAAAAAATTATATTTTGAAAAATTTACTATAGAAAAGGCAACCTTCGGCGTACTTAAAATTTGCGACAGTAAAAAATTATTTTTTTGAAAAATTTACTACAAAAAAGGCGATCCCTGGCGTATTAAAAATTTGCGACAGTAAAAAATTATTTTTTGAAAAATTTACTATAGAAAAGCCAATCCCTGGTATATTTAAAATTTGCGAAAGTAAAAATTATTTTTTGCAAAATTTACTATAGAAAAGGCAATCCTCGGCGTATTTAAAATTTGCGACAGTAAAAAATATTTTTTGAAAAATTTACTATAGAAAGACAATATTCGGCGTATTTAAAACTTGCGCCATTAAAAAAATATTTTTTGACAAATTTACTATACAAAAGGCAATCCTCGGGGTATTTAAAATTTTCGACAGTAAAAAATTATTTTTTGAAAAATCTACTAAGGAAAAGGCAATACTCAGCGGATTTAAAATTTGCGAGAGTAAAAAATTATTTTTTGAAAGGTTTTCTATAGAAAAGGTAGTCCTCGGTGCATTTAAAATTTGCGACAGTAAAAAATTATTTTTTGAAAAAATTTACTATAGAAAAGGCAATCCTCGGCGTATTCAAAATTTGCGACAGTAAAAAATTTACTATAGAAAAGGCAATTCTCGGCGTATTTAAATTTTCCGACAGTAAAAAACTATTTTTTGAAGACTTTACTATAGAAAAGGCAATACCTGGCGTATTTAAAATTTACGACAGTAAAAAATTATTTATTGTAAAATTTACTATAGAAAAGTCTATCCCTGTCATATTTAAAATTTGCGAAAGTAAAAAATTATTTTTTGAAAAATTTACTATAGAAAAGGCAATCCTCGGCGTATTTAAAATTTGCGACAGTAAAAAATTATATTTTGAAAAATTTACTATAGAAAGACAATACTCGGCGTATTTAAAATTTGCGACAGTAAAAAATTATTTTTTGAAAAATTTACGACAGAAAAGCAAATCCTAGGCGGATTTAAAATTTGCGACAGTAAACAATTATTTTTTGATAACTTTACATTAGAAAAGGCAATCCTCGGCGTATTTAAAATTTACGACAGTAAAAAATAATTTTTTGAAAAATTTACAATAGAAAAGGCAATACTCGGCGTACTTAAAATTTGCGTCAGTAAAAAATTATTTTTTGAAAAATTTACTGCAGAAAAGGCATTGCTTGGCGTATTTAAAATTTGCCACAGTAACAAATTATTTATTGAAAAATTTACTATAGAAAAGCCAATTCCTGGCGTATTTAAAATTTGCGAAATTAAAAAATAATTTTTTGAAAAATTTACTACAGAAAAGGCAATCCTCGGCGTATTTAAAATTTGCGACAGCAAAAAATTATTTTTTGAAAAATTTACTATAGAAAGACAATACTCGGCGTATTTAAAATTTGCGCCAGTAAAAAATTATTTTTTGAAAAATTTACTATAGAAAAGGCAATCTTCGGCGTATTTAGAATTTTCGACAATAAAAAATTATTTTTTGAAAAATTGACTATAGAAAGGCATTCCGCGGCGTATTTAAAATTTGCGCCAGTAAAAAATTATTTTTTGAAAACTTTACTATAGAAAAGGCAATCCTCGGCGTATTTAAAATTTTCGACAGTAAACAATTATTTTTTGAAAAATTTACTATAGAAAAGGCAATCCTCGGCGTTTTTAAAATTTGCGACAGTAAAAAATTATTTTTTTGAAAAATTTACGACAGAAAAGGCAATCCTAGGCGTATTTAAAATTTGCGACAGTAAAGAATTATTTTTTGATAACTTTACTTTAGAAACGGCAATCCTCGGCGTATTTAAAATTTGCGACAGTAAAAAATTATTTTTTGAAAAATTTGCTATAGAAAAGGCAATTCTCGACGTATTTAAAATTTCCGACAGTACAAAATAATTTTTTGAAAAATTTACTATAGAAATGGCAATCCTCAGCGTATTTAAAATTTGCGACAGTAAAACATTATTTTTTGATAACTTTACTTTAGAAAAGGCAATCCTCGGCGTATTTAAAATTTGCGACATTAAAAAATTTACTATAGAAAAGGCAATTCTCGGCGTATTCCAAATTTCCGAAAATAAAAAATTATTTGTTGAAAACTTTACTATAGAAAAGGCAAACCCTGGCGTATTTAAAACTTGCGACACTAAAAAAATATATTTTGAAAAATTTACTATAGAAAAGGCAACCTTCGGCGTACTTAAATTTTGCGACAGTAAAAAATTATTTTTTTGAAAAATTTACTACAGAAAAGGCGATCCCTGGCGTATTAAAAATTTGCGACAGTAAAAAATTATTTTTTGAAAAATTTACTATAGAAAAGCCAATCCCTGGTATATTTAAAATTTGCGAAAGTAAAAATTATTTTTTGAAAAATTTACTATAGAAAAGGCAATCCTCGGCGTATTTAAAATTTGCGACAGTAAAAAATATTTTTTGAAAAATTTACTATAGAAAGACAATACTCGGCGTATTTAAAACTTGCGCCGGTAAAAAATTATTTTTTGACAAATTTACTATACAAAAGGCAATCCTCGGGGTATTTAAAATTTTCGACAGTAAAAAATAATTTTTTGAAAAATTGACTATAGAAAGACAATCCTTGGCGTAGTTAAAATTTGCGCCAGTAAAATATAATTCTTTGAAAAATTTTCTATAGAAAAGGCAATCCTCGGCGTATTTAAATTTTTTGACAGAAAACAATTATTTTTTGAAAAATTTACTATAGAGATGGCAATCCTCGGCGTTTTTAAAATTTGCGACAGTAAAAAATTATATTTTGAAAAATTTTCGACAGAAAAGGCAATTACAGGCGTATTTAAAATTTGCGACAGTAAAAAATTATTTTTTTATAAATTTAATTTAGAAAAGGCAATCCTCGGCGTATTTAAAATTTGCGACAGTAAAAAATTATTTTTTGAAAAATTTACTATAGAAAAGGCAATCCTCGGCGTATTTTAAATTTCCGACAGTAAAAAATTATTTATTGTAAAATTTACTATAGAAAAGTCTATCCCTGTCATATTTAAAATTTGCGAAAGTAAAAAATTATTTTTTGAAAAATTTACTATAGAAAAGGCAATCCTCGGCGTATTTAAAATTTGCGACAGTAAAAAATTATATTTTGAAAAATTTACTATAGAAAGACAATACTCGGCGTATTTAAAATTTGCGCCAGTAAAAAGTTATTTTTTGAAAAATTTACTATAGAAAAGGAAATCCTCGGCGTATTTCAAATTTTCGACAGTAAAAAATTATTTTTTGAAAAATTGACTATAGAAAGGCAATCCGCGGCGTATTTAAAATTTGCGCCAGTAAAAAATTATTTTTTGAAAAATTTACTATAGAAAAGGTAATCCTCGGCGTATTTAAAATTTTCGACAGTAAACAATTATTTTTGAAAATTTTACTATAGAAAAGGCAATCCTCGGCGTATTTAAAATTTGCGACAGTAAAAAATTATTTTTTGAAAAATTTACGACAGAAAAGGCAATCCTAGGCGTATTTAAAATTTGCGACAGTAAACAATTATTTTTTGATAACTTTACATTAGAAAAGGCAATCCTCGGCGTATTTAAAATTTACGACAGTAAAAAATAATTTTTTGAAAACTTTACAATAGAAAAGGCAATACTCGGCGTACTTAAAATTTGCGACAGTAAAAAATTATTTTTTGAAAAATTTACTGCAGAAAAGGCATTGCTTGGCGTATTTAAAATTTGCGACAGTAAAAAATTATTTATTGAAAAATTTACTATAGAAAAGCCAATACCTGGCGTATTTAAAATTTGCGAAATTAAAAAATAATTTTTTGAAAAATTTACTACAGAAAAGGCAATCCTCGGCGTATTTAAAATTTGCGACAGTAAAAAATTATTTTTTGAAAAATTTACTATAGAAAGACAATACTCGGCGTATTTAAAATTTGCGCCAGTAAAAAATTATTTTTTGAAAAATTTACTATAGAAAAGGCAATCCTCGGCGTATTTAAAATTTGCGACAGTAAAAAATAATTTTTTGAAAAATTTACGACAGAAAAGGCAATCCTAGGCGTATTTAAAATTTGCGACAATAAACAATTATTTTTTGATAACTTTACTTTAGAAACGGCAATCCTCGGCGTATTTAAAATTTGCGACAGTAAAAAAATATTTTTTGAAAAATTTACTATAGAAAAGGCAATCCTCGACGTATTTAAAATTTCCGACAGTACAAAATAATTTTTTGAAAAATTTACTATAGAAATGGCAATCCTCAGCGTATTTAAAATTTGCGACAGTAAAACATTATTTTTTGATAACTTTACTTTAGAAAAGGCAATCCTCGGCGTATTTAAAATTTGCGACAGTAAAAAATTTACTATAGAAAAGGCAATTCTCGGCGTATTCCAAATTTCCGAAAGTCAAAAATTATTTGTTGAAAACTTTACTATAGAAAAGGCAAACCCTGGCGTATTTAAAACTTCCGACACTAAAAAATTATATTTTGAAAAATTTACTATAGAAAAGGCAATCTTCGGCGTATTTAAAATTTGCGACAGTAAAAAATTATTTTTTTGAAAAATTTACTACAGAAAAGGCAATACCTGGCGTATTAAAAATTTGCGACAGTAAAAAATTATTTTTTGAAAAATTTACTATAGAAAAGCCAATACCTGGTATATTTAAAATTTGCGAAATTAAAAATTATTTTTTGAAAAATTTACTATAGAAAAGGCAATCCTCGGCGTATGTAAAATTTGCGACAGTATAAAAATAATTTTTGAAAAATTTACTATAGAAAGACAATACTCGGCGTATTTAAAACTTGCGCCAGTAAAAAATTATTTTTTGAAAAATTTACTATACAAAAGGCAATCCTCGGGGTATTTAAAATTTTCGACAGTAAAAAATTATTTTTTGAAAAATTGACTATAGAAGACAATCCTTGGCGTAGTTAAAATTTGCGCCAGTAAAATATAATTTTTTGAAAAATTTCCTATAGAAAAGGCAATCCTCGGCGTATTTAAATTTTTTGACAGGAAACAATTATTTTTTGAAAAATTTACTATAGAGATGGCAATCCTCGTCTTTTTTAAAATTTGCGACAGTAAAAAATTATATTTTGAAAAATTTTCGACAGAAAAGGCAATTACAGGCGTATTTAAAATTTGCGACAGTAAAAAATTATTTTTTGATAAATTTACTATAGAAAAGGCAATTCTCGGCGTATTTAAAATTACCGACAGTAAAAAATTATTTTTTTAAGACTTTACTATAGAAAAGGCAATACCTGGCGTATTTAAAATTTACGACAGTAAAAAATTATTTATTGTAAAATTTACTATAGAAAAGTCTATCCCTGTCATATTTAAAATTTGCGAAAGTAAAAAATTATTTTTTGAAAAATTTACTATAGAAAAGGCAATCCTCGGCGTATTTAGAATTTGCGACAGTAAAAAATTATATTTTGAAAAATTTACTATAGAAAGACAATACTCGGCCTATTTAAAATTTGCGCCAGTAAAAAGTTATTTTTTGAAAAATTTATTATAGAAAAGGCAATCCTCGGCGTATTTCAAATTTTCGACAGTAGAAAATTATTTTTTGAAAAATTGACTATAGAAAGGCAATCCTCGGCGTATTTAAAATTTGCGCCAGTAAAAAATTATTTTTTGAAAAATTTACTATAGAAAAGGTAATCCTCGGCGTATTTAAAATTTTCGACAGTAAACAAGTATTTTTGAAAAATTTACTATAGAAAAGGCAACAATCCTCGGCGTATTTAAAATTTGTGACAGTAAAAAATTATTTTTTGAAAAATTTTCGACAGAAAAGGCAATCCTAGGCGTATTTAAAATTTGCGACAGTAAACAATTATTTTTTGATAACTTTACATTAGAAAAGGCAATCCTCGGCATATTTAAAATATACGACAGTAAAAAATAATTTTTTGAAAAATTTACAATAGAAAAGGCAATACTCGGCGTACTTAAAATTTGCGACAGTAAAAAATTATTTTTTGAAAAATTTACTGCAGAAAAGGCATTGCTTGGCGTATTTAAAATTTGCGACAGTAAAAAATTATTTATTGAAAAATTTACTATAGAAAAGCCAATCCCTGGCGTATTTAAAATTTGCGAAATTAAAAAATAATTTTTTGAAAAATTTACTATAGAAAAGGCAATCCTCGGCGTATTTAAAATTTGCGACAGTAAAAAATTATTTTTTGAAAAATTTACTATAGAAAGACAATACTCGGCGTATTTAAAATTTGCGCCAGTAAAAAATCATTTTTTGAAAAATTTACTATAGAAAAGGCATGTTTAGAATTTTCAACAATAAAAAATTATTTTTTGAAAAATTGACTATAGAAAGGCATTCCGCGGCGTATTTAAAATGTGCGCCAGTAATAAATTATTTTTTGAAAACTTTACTATAGAAAAGGCAATCCTCGGCGTATTTAAAATTTTCGACAGTAAACAATTATTTTTGAAAATTTTACTATAGAAAAGGCAATCCTCGGCGTATTTAAAATTTGCGACAGTAAAAAATTATTTTTTGAAAAATTTACGACAGAAAAGGCAATCCTAGGCGTATTTTAAATTTCCGACAGTAAAAAATGATTTTTTGAAAAATTTACTATAGAAATGGCAATCCTCGGCGTATTTCAAATTTGCGACAGTAAAAAATTATTTTTTGAAAAATTTACTATAGAAAAGGCAATCCTCGGCGTATTTTAAATTTCCGACAGTAAAAAATGATTTTTTGAAAAATTTACTATAGAAATGGCAATCCTCGGCGTATTTCAAATTTGCGACAGTAAAAAATTATTTTTTGAAAAATCTACTAAGGAAAAGGCAATACTCAGCGGATTTAAAATTTGCGGCAGTAAAAAATTATTTTTTGAAAGGTTTTCTATAGAAAAGGTAGTCTAGAAAAGGAAATCCTCGGCGTATTTCAAATTTTCGACTGTAAAAAATTATTTTTTGAAAAATTTACTATAGAAAAGGCAATCTTCGGCGTGTTTAGAATTTTCGACAATAAAAAATTATTTTTTGAAACATTGACTATAGAAAGGCATTCCGCGGCGTATTTAAAATTTGCGCCAGTAATAAATTATTTTTTGAAAACTTTACTATAGAAAAGGCAATCCTCAGCGTATTTAAAATTTTCGACAGTAAACAATTATTTTTTGAAAAATTTACTATAGGAAAGGCAATCCTCGGCGTATTTAAAATTTGCGACAGTAAAAAATAATTTTTTGAAAAATTTACGACAGAAAAGGCAATCCTCGACGTATTTAAAATTTCCGACAGTACAAAATAATTTTTTGAAAAATTTACTATAGAAATGGCAATCCTCAGCGTATTTAAAATTTGCGACAATAAAACATTATTTTTTGATAACTTTACTTTAGAAAAGGCAATCCTCGGCGTATTTAAAATTTGCGACAGTAAAAAATTTACTATAGAAAAGGCAATTCTCGGCGTATTCCAAATTTCCGAAAGTCAAAAATTATTTGTTGAAAACTTTACTATAGAAAAGGCAAACCCTGGCGTATTTAAAACTTGCGACACTAAAAAATTATATTTTGAAAAATTTACTATAGAAAAGGCAATCTTCGGCGTATTTAAAATTTGCGACAGTAAAAAATTATTTTTTTGAAAAATTTACTACAGAAAAGGCAATACCTGGCGTATTAAAAATTTGCGACAGTAAAAAATTATGTTTTGAAAAATTTACTATAGAAAAGCCAATACCTGGTATATTTAAAATTTGCGAAAGTAAAAATTATTTTTTGAAAAATTTACTATAGAAAAGGCAATCCTCGGCGTATGTAAAATTTGCGACAGTATAAAAATAATTTTTGAAAAATTTACTATAGAAAGACAATACTCGGCGTATTTAAAACTTGCGCCAGTAAAAATTATTTTTTGAAAAATTTACTATACAAAAGGCAATCCTCGGGGTATTTAAAATTTTCGACAGTAAAAAATTATTTTTTGAAAAATTGACTATAGAAGACAATCCTTGGCGTAGTTAAAATTTGCGCCAGTAAAATATAATTTTTTGAAAAATTTTCTATAGAAAAGGCAATCCTCGGCGTATTTAAATTTTTTGACAGGAAACAATTATTTTTTGAAAAATTTACTATAGAGATGGCAATCCTCGTCTTTTTTAAAATTTGCGACAGTAAAAAATTATATTTTGAAAAATTTTCGACAGAAAAGGCAATTACAGGCGTATTTAAAATTTGCGACAGTAAAAAATTATTTTTTGATAAATTTACTATAGAAAAGGCAATTCTCGGCGTATTTAAAATTTCCGACAGTAAAAAATTATTTTTTTAAGACTTTACTATAGAAAAGGCAATACCTGGCGTATTTAAAATTTACGACAGTAAAAAATTATTTATTGTAAAATTTACTATAGAAAAGTCTATCCCTGTCATATTTAAAATTTGCGAAAGTAAAAAATTATTTTTTGAAAAATTTACTATAGAAAAGGCAATCCTCGGCGTATTTAAAATTTGCGACAGTAAAAAATTATATTTTGAAAAATTTACTATAGAAAGACAATACTCGGCCTATTTAAAATTTGCGCCAGTAAAAAGTTATTTTTTGAAAAATTTATTATAGAAAAGGCAATCCTCGGCTTTAAAATTTGCGCCAGTAAAAAATTATTTTTTGAAAAATTTACTATAGAAAAGGTAATCCTCGGCGTATTTAAAATTTTCGACAGTAAACAAGTATTTTTGAAAAATTTACTATAGAAAAGGCAATCCTCGGCGTATTTAAAATTTGCGACAGTAAAAAATTATTTTTTGAAAAATTTACGACAGAAAAGGCAATCCTAGGCGTATTTAAAATTTGCGACAGTAAACAATTATTTTTTGATAACTTTACATTAGAAAAGGCAATCCTCGGCATATTTAAAATTTACGACAGTAAAAAATAATTTTTTGAAAAATTTACAATAGAAAAGGCAATACTCGGCGTACTTAAAATTTGCGACAGTAAAAAATTATTTTTTGAAAAATTTACTGCAGAAAAGGCATTGCTTGGCGTATTTAAAATTTGCGACAGTAAAAAATTATTTATTGAAAAATTTACTATAGAAAAGCCAATCCCTGGCGTATTTAAAATTTGCGAAATTAAAAAATAATTTTTTGAAAAATTTACTATAGAAAAGGCAATCCTCGGCGTATTTAAAATTTGCGACAGTAAAAAATTATTTTTTGAAAAATTTACTATAGAAAGACAATACTCGGCGTATTTAAAATTTGCGCCAGTAAAAAATTATTTTTTGAAAAATTTACTATAGAAAAGGCAATCTTCGGCGTGTTTAGAATTTTCGACAATAAAAAATTATTTTTTGAAAAATTGACTATAGAAAGGCATTCCGCGGCGTATTTAAAATTTGCGCCAGTAATAAATTATTTTTTGAAAACTTTACTATAGAAAAGGCAATCCTCGGCGTATTTAAAATTTTCGACAGTAAACAATTATTTTTGAAAATTTTACTATAGAAAAGGCAATCCTCGGCGTATTTAAAATTTGCGACAGTAAAAAATTATTTTTTGAAAAATTTACGACAGAAAAGGCAATCCTAGGCGTATTTTAAATTTCCGACAGTAAAAAATGATTTTTTGAAAAATTTACTATAGAAATGGCAATCCTCGGCGTATTTCAAATTTGCGACAGTAAAAAATTATTTTTTGAAAAATTTACTATAGAAAAGGCAATCCTCGGCGTATTTTAAATTTCCGACAGTAAAAAATGATTTTTTGAAAAATTTACTATAGAAATGGCAATCCTCGGCGTATTTCAAATTTGCGACAGTAAAAAATTATTTTTTGAAAAATCTACTAAGGAAAAGGCAATACTCAGCGGATTTAAAATTTGCGGCAGTAAAAAATTATTTTTTGAAAGGTTTTCTATAGAAAAGGTAGTCTTCGGTGCATTTAAAATTTGCGACAGTAAAAAATTATTTTTTGAAAAAATTTACTATAGAAAAGGCAAACCTCGGCGTATTCAAAATTTGCGACAGTAAAAAATTTACTATAGAAAAGGCAATTCTCGGCGTATTTAAATTTTCCGACAGTAAAAAATTATTTTTTGAAGACTTTACTATAGAAAAGGCAATACCTGGCGTATTTAAAATTTACGACAGTAAAAAATTATTTATTGTAAAATTTACTATAGAAAAGTCTATCCCTGTCATATTTAAAATTTGCGAAAGTAAAAAATTATTTTTTGAAAAATTTACTATAGAAAAGGCAATCCTCGGCGTATTTAAAATTTGCGACAGTAAAAAATTATATTTTGAAAAATTTACTATAGAAAGACAATACTCGGCGTATTTAAAATTTGCGCCAGTAAAAAGTTATTTTTTGAAAAATTTACTATAGAAAAGGAAATCCTCGGCGTATTGCAAATTTTCGACAGTAAAAAATTATTTTTTGAAAAATTGACTATAGAAAGGCAATCCGCGGCGTATTTAAAATTTGCGCCAGTAAAAAATTATTTTTTGAAAAATTTACTATAGAAAAGGTAATCCTCGGCGTATTTAAAATTTTCGACAGTAAACAATTATTTTTGAAAATTTTACTATAGAAAAGGCAATCCTCGGCGTATTTAAAATTTGCGACAGTAAAAAATTATTTTTTGAAAAATTTACGACAGAAAAGGCAATCCTAGGCGTATTTAAAATTTGCGACAGTAAACAATTATTTTTTGATAACTTTACATTAGAAAAGGCTATCCTCGGCGTATTTAAAATTTACGACAGTAAAAAATAATTTTTTGAAAAATTTACAATAGAAAAGGCAATACTCGGCGTACTTAAAATTTGCGACAGTAAAAAATTATTTTTTGAAAAATTTACTGCAGAAAAGGCATTGCTTGGCGTATTTAAAATTTGCGACAGTAAAAAATTATTTATTGAAAAATTTACTATAGAAAAGCCAATCCCTGGCGTATTTAAAATTTGCGAAATTAAAAAATAATTTTTTGAAAAATTTACTACAGAAAAGGCAATCCTCGGCGTATTTAAAATTTGCGACAGTAAAAAATTATTTTTTGAAAAATTTACTATAGAAAGACAATACTCGGCGTATTTAAAATTTGCGCCAGTAAAAAATTATTTTTTGAAAAATTTACTATAGAAAAGGCAATCTTCGGCGTGTTTAGAATTTTCGACAATAAAAAATTATTTTTTGAAAAATTGACTATAGAAAGGCATTCCGCGGCGTATTTAAAATTTGCGCCAGTAATAAATTATTTTTTGAAAACTTTACTATAGAAAAGGCAATCCTCGGCGTATTTAAAATTTTCGACAGTAAACAATTGTTTTTTGAAAAATTTACTATAGAAAAGGCAATCCTCGGCGTATTTAAAATTTGCGACAGTAAAAAATAATTTTTTGAAAAATTTACGACAGAAAAGGCAATCCTAGGCGTATTTAAAATTTGCGACAATAAACAATTATTTTTTGATAACTTTACTTTAGAAACGGCAATCCTCGGCGTATTTAAAATTTGCGACAGTAAAAAAATATTTTTTGAAAAATTTACTATAGAAAAGGCAATCCTCGACGTATTTAAAATTTCCGACAGTACAAAATAATTTTTTGAAAAATTTACTATAGAAATGGCAATCCTCAGCGTATTTAAAATTTGCGACAATAAAACATTATTTTTTGATAACTTTACTTTAGAAAAGGCAATCCTCGGCGTATTTAAAATTTGCGACAGTAAAAAATTTACTATAGAAAAGGCAATTCTCGGCGTATTCCAAATTTCCGAAAGTCAAAAATTATTTGTTGAAAACTTTACTATAGAAAAGGCAAACCCTGGCGTATTTAAAACTTGCGACACTAAAAAATTATATTTTGAAAAATTTACTATAGAAAAGGCAATCTTCGGCGTATTTAAAATTTGCGACTGTAAAAAATTATTTTTTTGAAAAATTTACTACAGAAAAGGCAATACCTGGCGTATTAAAAATTTGCGACAGTAAAAAATTATGTTTTGAAAAATTTACTATAGAAAAGCCAATACCTGGTATATTTAAAATTTGCGAAAGTAAAAATTATTTTTTGAAAAATTTACTATAGAAAAGGCAATCCTCGGCGTATGTAAAATTTGCGACAGTATAAAAATAATTTTTGAAAAACTTACTATAGAAAGACAATACTCGGCGTATTTAAAACTTGCGCCAGCAAAAATTATTTTTTGAAAAATTTACTATACAAAAGGCAATCCTCGGGGTATTTAAAATTTTCGACAGTAAAAAATTATTTTTTGAAAAATTGACTATAGAAGACAATCCTTGGCGTAGTTAAAATATGCGCCAGTAAAATATAATTTTTTGAAAAATTTTCTATAGAAAAGGCAATCCTCGGCGTATTTAAATTTTTTGACAGGAAACAATTATTTTTTGAAAAATTTACTATAGAGATGGCAATCCTCGTCTTTTTTAAAATTTGCGACAGTAAAAAATTATATTTTGAAAAATTTTCGACAGAAAAGGCAACTACAGGCGTATTTAAAATTTGCGACAGTAAAAAATTATTTTTTGATAAATTTACTATAGAAAAGGCAATTCTCGGCGTATTTAAAATTTCCGACAGTAAAAAATTATTTTTTTAAGACTTTACTATAGAAAAGGCAATACCTGGCGTATTTAAAATTTACGACAGTAAAAAATTATTTATTGTAAAATTTACTATAGAAAAGTCTATCCCTGTCATATTTAAAATTTGCGAAAGTAAAAAATTATTTTTTGAAAAATTTACTATAGAAAAGGCAATCCTCGGCGTATTTAAAATTTGCGACAGTAAAAAATTATATTTTGAAAAATTTACTATAGAAAGACAATACTCGGCCTATTTAAAATTTGCGCCAGTAAAAAGTTATTTTTTGAAAAATTTATTATAGAAAAGGCAATCCTCGGCGTATTTCAAATTTTCGACAGTAGAAAATTATTTTTTGAAAAATTGACTATAGAAAGGCAATCCGCGGCGTATTTAAAATTTGCGCCAGTAAAAAATTATTTTTTGAAAAATTTACTATAGAAAAGGTAATCCTCGGCGTATTTAAAATTTTCGACAGTAAACAAGTATTTTTGAAAAATTTACTATAGAAAAGGCAATCCTCGGCGTATTTAAAATTTGTGACAGTAAAAAATTATTTTTTGAAAAATTTACGACAGAAAAGGCAATCCTAGGCGTATTTAAAATTTGCGACAGTAAGCAATTATTTTTTGATAACTTTACATTAGAAAAGGCAATCCTCGGCATATTTAAAATTTACGACAGTAAAAAATAATTTTTTGAAAAATTTACAATAGAAAAGGCAATACTCGGCGTACTTAAAATTTGCGACAGTAAAAAATTATTTTTTGAAAAATTTACTGCAGAAAAGGCATTGCTTGGCGTATTTAAAATTTGCGACAGTAAAAAATTATTTATTGAAAAATTTACTATAGAAAAGCCAATCCCTGGCGTATTTAAAATTTGCGAAATTAAAAAATAATTTTTTGAAAAATTTACTATAGAAAAGGCAATCCTCGGCGTATTTAAAATTTGCGACAGTAAAAAATTATTTTTTGAAAAATTTACTATAGAAAGACAATACTCGGCGTATTTAAAATTTGCGCCAGTAAAAAATTATTTTTTGAAAAATTTACTATAGAAAAGGCAATCTTCGGCGTATTTAGAATTTTCGACAATAAAAAATTATTTTTTGAAAAATTGACTATAGAAAGGCATTCCGCGGCGTATTTAAAATTTGCGCCAGTAAAAAATTATTTTTTGAAAACTTTACTATAGAAAAGGCAATCCTCGGCGTATTTAAAATTTTCGACAGTAAACAATTATATTTTGAAAAATTTACTATAGAAAAGGCAATCCTCGGCGTATTTAAAATTTGCGACAGTAAAAAATTATTTTTTGAAAAATTTACGACAGAAAAGGCAATCCTAGGCGTATTTAAAATTTGCGACAGTAAACAATTATTTTTTGATAACTTTACTTTAGAAACGGCAATCTTCGGCGTATTTAAAATTTGCGACAGTAAAAAATTATTTTTTGAAAAATTTACTATACAAAAGGCAATCCTCGGGGTATTTAAAATTTTCGACAGTAAAAAATTATTTTTTGAAAAATTGACTATAGAAAGACAATCCTTGGCGTAGTTAAAATTTGCGCCAGTAAAATATAATTTTTTGAAAAATTTTCTATAGAAAGGCAATCCTCGGCGTATTTAAATTTTTTGTCAGGAAACAATTATTTTTTGAAAAATTTACTATAGAGATGGCAATCCTCGGCGTTTTTAAAATTTGCGACAGTAAAAAATTATATTTTGAAAAATTTTCGACAGAAAAGGCAATTACAGGCGTATTTAAAATTTGCGACAATAAAAAATTATTTTTTGATAAATTTACTTTAGAAAAGGCAATCCTCGGCGTATTTAAAATTTGCGACAGTAAAAAATTATTTTTTGAAAAATTTACTATAGAAAAGGCAATCCTCGGCGTATTTTAAATTTCCGACAGTAAAAAATGATTTTTTGAAAAATTTACTATAGAAATGGCAATCCTCGGCGTATTTAAAATTTGCGACAGTAAAAAATTATTTTTTGAAAAATCTACTAAGGAAAAGGCAATACTCAGCGGATTTAAAATTTGCGACAGTAAAAAATTATTTTTTGAAAGGTTTTCTATAGAAAAGGTAGTCCTCGGTGCATTTAAAATTTGCGACAGTAAAAAATTTACTATAGAATAGGCAATCCTCGGCGTATTCAAAATTTGCGACAGTAAAAAATTTACTATAGAAAAGGCAATTCTCGGCGTATTTAAAATTTCCGACAGTAAAAAATTATTTTTTGAAGACCTTACTATAGAAAAGGCAATACCTGGCGTATTTAAAATTTACCACAGTAAAAAATTATTTATTGTAAAATTTACTATAGAAAAGGCTATGCCTGTCATATTTAAAATTTGCGAAAGTAAAAAATTATTTTTTGAAAAATTTACTATAGAAAAGGCAATCCTCGGCGTATTTAATATTTGCGACAGTAAAAAATTATATTTTGAAAAATTTACTATAGAAAGACAATACTCGGCGTATTTAAAATTTGCGCCAGTAAAAAGTTATTTTTTGAAAAATTTACTATAGAAAAGGCAATCCTCGGCGTATTTCAAATTTACGACAGTAAAAAATTATTCTTTGAAAAATTGACTATAGAAAGGCAATCCGCGGCGTATTTAAAATTTGAGCCAGTAAAAAATTATTTTTTGAAAATTTTACTATAGAAAAGGCAATCCTCGGCGTATTTAAAATTTGCGACAGTAAAAAATTATTTTTTGAAAAATTTACCACAGAAAAGGCAATCCTAGGCGTATTTAAAATTTGCGACAGTAAACAATTATTTTTTGATGACTTTACTTTAGAAAAGGCAATCCTCGGCGTATTTAAAATTTACGACAGTAAAAAATAATTTTTTGAGAAATTTACAATAGAAAAGGCAATACTCGGCGTACTTAAAATTTGCGACAGTAAAAAATTATTTTTTGAAAAATTTACTGCAGAAAAAGCAATGCTTGGCGTATTTAAAATTTGCGACAGTAAAAAATTATTTATTGAAAAATTTACTATAGAAAAACCAAATCCTGGCGTATTTAAAATTTGCGAAATTAAAAAATAAATTTTTGAAAAATTTAATATAGCAAAGGCAATCCTCGGCGTATTTAAAATTTGCGACAGTAAAAAATTATTTTTTGAAAAATTTACTATAGAAAGACAATACTCGGCGTATTTAAAATTTGCGCCAGTAAAAAATTATTTTTTGAAAAATTTACTATAGAAAAGGCAATCCTCGGCGTATTTAGAATTTTCGACAATAAAACATTATTTTGTGAAAAATTGACTATAGAGAGGCAATCCGCGGCGTATTTAAAATTTGCGACAGTAAAAAATTATTTTTTGATAAATTTACTTTAGAAAAGGCAATCCTCGGCGTATTTAAAATTTGCGACAGTAAAAAATTATTTTTTGAAAAATTTACTATAGAAAAGGCAATCCTCGGCGTATTTTAAATTTCCGACAGTAAAAAATGATTTTTTGAAAAATTTACTATACAAAAGGCAATCCTCGGGGTATTTAAAATTTTCGACAGTAAAAAATTATTTTTTGAAAAATTGACTATAGAAAGACAATCCTTGGCGTAGTTAAAATTTGCGCCAGTAAAACATAATTTTTTGAAAAATTTTCTATAGAAAGGCAATCCTCGGCGTATTTAAATTTTTTGACAGGAAACAATTATTTTTTGAAAAATTTACTATAGAGATGGCAATCCTCGGCGTTTTTAAAATTTGCGACAGTAAAAAATTATATTTTGAAAAATTTTCGACAGAAAAGGCAATTACAGGCGTATTTAAAATTTGCGACAGTAAAAAATTATTTTTTGATAAATTTACTTTAGAAAAGGCAATCCTCGGCGTATTTAAAATTTGCGACAGTAAAAAATTATTTTTTGAAAAATTTACTATAGAAAAGGCAATCCTCGGCGTATTTT
Source organism: Dioctria linearis (assembly GCA_963930735.1). NCBI lineage: Eukaryota > Metazoa > Arthropoda > Insecta > Diptera > Asilidae > Dioctria > Dioctria linearis. Next base: position 176,667,814 of record OZ005742.1, read on the forward strand.
AAATTTCCGACAGTAAAAAATGATTTTTTGAAAAATTTACTATAGAAATGGCAATCCTCGGCGTATTAAAAATTTGCGACAGTAAAAAATTTACTAAAGAAAAGGCAATTCTCGGCGTATTTAAAATTTCCGACAGTAAAAAATTATTTTTTGAAGACTTTACTATAGAAAAGGCAATACCTGGCGTATTTAAAATTTACCACAGTAAAAAATTATTTATTGTAAAATTTACTATAGAAAAGGCTATGCCTGTCATATTTAAAATTTGCGAAAGTAAAAAATTATTTTTTGAAAAATTTACTATAGAAAAGGCAATCCTCGGCGTATTTAAAATTTGCGACAGTAAAAAATTATATTTTGAAAAATTTACTATAGAAAGACAATACTCGGCGTATTTAAAATTTGCGCCAGTAAAAATTATTTTTTGAAAAATTTACTATAGAAAAGGCAATCCTCGGCGTATTTCAAATTTTCGACAGTAAAAAATTATTTTTTGAAAAATTGACTATAGAAAGGCAATCCGCGGCGTATTTAAAATTTGAGCCAGTAAAAAATTATTTTTTGAAAAATTTACTATAGAAAAGGCAATCCTCGGCGTATTTAAAATTTGCGACAGTAGAAAATTATTTTTTGAAAAATTTACGACAGAAAAGGCAATCCTAGGCGTATTTAAAATTTGCGACAGTAAACAATTATTTTTTGATAACTTTACTTTAGAAAAGGCAATCCTCGGCGTATTTAAAATTTACGACAGTAAAAAATAATTTTTTGAGAAATTTACAATAGAAAAGGCAATACTCGGCGTACTTAAAATTTGCGACAGTAAAAAATTATTTTTTGAAAAATTTACTGCAGAAAAAGCAATGCTTGGCGTATTTAAAATTTGCGACAGTAAAAAATTATTTATTGAAAAATTTACTATAGAAAAACCAAACCCTGGCGTATTTAAAATTTGCGAAATTAAAAAATAATTTTTTGAAAAATTTACTATAGCAAAGGCAATCCTCGGCGTATTTAAAATTTCCGACAGTAAAAAATTATTTTTTGAAAAATTTACTATAGAAAGACAATACTCGGCGTATTTAAAATTTGCGCCAGTAAAAAATTATTTTTTGAAAAATTTACTATAGAAAAGGCAATCCTCGGCGTATTTAGAATTTTCGACAATAAAACATTATTTTTTGAAAAATTGACTATAGAGAGGCAATCCGCGGCGTATTTAAAATTTGCGCCAGTAAAAAATTATTTTTTGAAAACTTTACTATAGAAAGGCAATCCTCGGCGTATTTAAAATTTGCGACAGTAAAAAATTATTTTTCGAAAAATTTACTTTAGAAAAGGCAATCCTCGACGTATTTAAAATTTCCGACAGTACAAAATAATTTTTTGAAAAAATTACTAAAGAAATGGCAATCCTCAGCGTATTTAAAATTTGCGACAGTAAAACATTATTTTTTGATAACTTTACTTTAGAAAAGGCAATCCTCGGCGTATTTAAAATTTGCGACAGTAAAAAATGATTTTTTTGAAAAATTTACTATATAAAAGGCAATCCTCGGCGCATTTAAAATTTGCGACAGTAAAAAATTATTTTTGAAAAATTTACTATAGAAAAGGAAATCCTCGGCGTATTTAGAATTTGCGACAATAAAAAATTTACTATAGAAAAGGCAACTCTCGGCGTGTAGAGATACAAAATCCATAGTTAGTCATAACTTATTAAAGAACAATATCAATAAGTCAACCACCGTAATTTCATTTGTTAATATGCAATTTCTACCTTCACTTAGCTATGCAATTCTTACATTCACCGAAGTTCTATGTCAGCAATTGCATGGAAGTACAAGTGAAATTACGGTCGGTGTCTTTGCCTACGAAGTAAATTTTTGCTGATCTTGTGATTTGTGTTTCATTGACATAAAATTTTGTTATATTTGATTTTCATTTATTGTCATCCTATGTATATATGTATAGTAATTATTGTATAAATAAGCGAATCGAATTAATAAAAATTGAATTGATTATCAAATAGCAATCGATCAAGTTTAAATTATATCCATCAGTTCACAGTACAAATATTGGTCCTTCGAGCTTGCTTTGTTGAACTTAGTGTCTTCAAAGCAGTACAAAATTTCTGCAGAACTTAGTGTCTGCAGTTAATTGTTATTCAGCGCAGAAATTCCTGTTGAACTTAGTGTCCTCAGGCAATTTATTTACTAATAATAAATATTTTTTCCAGTCCTAATACCTAAAGAAATCTAGCAACATCAGCTACTCGAAAATTCAACGAATATATACTACTATGGAGCAGTTAATTAAAGCAAACAAGGCAGATGCTGTAAAACTTCAGAAATTTATAACAAACCACAACAAAGATTCTGACGTACGTAAAACAAGGGATTATTTTGAAACCCGTTTGATTAAAATAAGCAAGATATGGGAAAGTTTTGACAAAAGAAATGATGATCTGGAGCTATACCGTGAAACTAATTCAGAACAGCCATACTTTAAAGAGAATTTTTATGACACCGTGGAAAAATTGTATGAAGAAACACGGGATATGTTAGAAAATTCCTTGGCGGATTTAATGTCAAGAGCGAAAATCACTGAAGTATTGCAAGATCAACTGAAGGTAATAAAGAAGCAATATGCCATTATAGAAACTCTACAAAAGGCATCGGTTTCAATTAAAGAAGAGATTAAACAAGAGGTATCTGCAGCTTACTGTATGCAAAAAATCAAGTTGGTGAATGACTATTGGGAGCACCTTGTCCGAAACCATGGAGAGATCATGTCGATGGGTAGAACAAAACACGAGTATATGGAGAATGATATATTCTCAAGCATTGAGGTTACCAATCAAACTACCACAATTCAACTACAAGAAGTATTGAATAAATTAAATCCTCAAGCTAAAAATTCGATCAGCACCAACGAGTCAAAGGGAACACAAATAAAGTTGCCAAGAGTCGATATTCCTTCATTTAACGGTGACTATATCAAGTGGCAATCATTTAGAAATTTGTTCATGGAACTCATTTATAAAGATGACAAGATGTCTGGTGCTCAAAAATTATTCTATCTCAAAGGCAATCTCATAGGTGACCCAAGTGAACTCATACAGCATCTACAAATAACAAACGAAAACTTTGAGATGGCCTGGGAAATTCTTGAAAAAAGATATAACAATAAGAGGACTCTCTTGACAGCGCAATTAAATATACTTCTAAAACAACCTTCACTGTTCAAAGAATCATCGGAAGGCTTGAAGAAGTTACATGACATGACAATTGAATGTCCAGAGGGCATCAAAAATCTAGGCATAGATACGAAAAATTGGGATCCATTGATCATACACATAATCATAACAAAATTGGGTAAAGAAACTCACCGAATTTATGAACAATCAGTGGCCACACCAAGAGAAGTTCAAGAACTAAGCAAATTTCTTGAATTCCTAGAAAATCGATTTCGAGGTCTTGAAGCAGTAAAGCCATGGAAACCAAAACAACCCGAAAGAAATGGGAAAAATACAAAAGTATACCTGGGAATTATTTCAAAGCATTGCGCTATCTGTGGAGAAAATCACAGAATATATCATTGCGAAACATTTAGTAAGCTAAGCGTACAACAACGACTAAAAGCTGTAAAAAGGCAAACCTTTGCCAGAACTGCCTAGTAAAAGGCCACAATATTCTACAATGTAAAAGCCGGTACACCTGCAAGTTATGCCAGAAAAAGCACCACACCCTTTTACATTATCAAAACCAGCAGGCAGCATCTTATCAACAAAGTAATAACTATCCAAGAAAAGAAGCAATTCGAGATGATAGCTCACCAAATGAAGCGGTTGCAGCCCACTTTGGGAAGAAATCAAAGGGGTATGACTTATTACTGGCAACCGCTCTCATACAAGTAATCAATAAATCAGGAGATGCTGTGATACTCAGGGCATTACTTGACCAAGGGTCTCAAGCAACGTTCATTACTGAGAATGCAGCTCAGCAATTAAGATTACCTAGAAGAAAAATTGGAGTCACAGTTTCCGGTCTTGGGTGCTCCAGTCCAGGAATCACAAAATCCAGTATAGAGATTACAGTCACGCCACGATTTAAATCAACATGCTCTCTCACAACCACAGCCCTCGTATTAAAAAATCTCACAAGAAAATTGCCTATAAATAAAATCATTCCAACTAACTGGGCGCATACCGAAAACCTGGTTTTGGCCGATCCAACATTCCATAAGCCGGGAAGGATTGACATTAGGAGCAGAAGTGTTCGGGAAGGTAATACTAGGCAATCTTCTGCGTGGAACCGAAGATGCTCCCGTTGCCCAACAAACAGAGCTGGGGTGGATATTATCTGGAGGTATTAGTAACAGCAACAACGAGAATAAACTTATTTGCATGGTATCAGAAATAGATATAACCAGCGAGCTGCAGAGATTTTGGGAATGCGAAGAACTGGCAGCCGAAACTATTACCACACCAGAAGACATTGCTTGTGAAAGTTACTACCAACAAATGCACAGACGGGACGAGAGTGGTCGATATATCGTTCGCCTTCCATTTAAACAAAATCCTAAAGAAGCCAATTTGAGCAAATCAAGAGAACTAGCGCTTGCCCGACTGTTCCAAATGGAGCGAAAATTTAACCAAGACAAAGTATTTGAAACCATGTATAAGGATTTTATGAAGGAATACCAACGCTTAGGTCATATGGTTCCAGCCGAAGATGATGGTGAGATAAAATACTACCTACCTCACCATGCGGTTTTCAAACAAGACAGTACAACAACCAAATTACGTATAGTCTTCGACGCTTTGGCCAAAAGAAACAACACCAGATGTCTAAATGATATCATGATGACCGGTCCTCAACTGCAAGGAAGCGTAATCTCCATTCTATTAAGATGGAGAAAACATAAAATAGTATTCACGGCGGACATAGAAAAAATGTACCGCCAGATAAAAGTGGATGTGAGAGATCAGCAGTATCAATGTATTCTGTGGGGAGAGTCTCCAAATCACCCTATCAAGGAATATAAGCTGACGACCGTTATTTACGGCACAACCTCAGCACCGTTTCTCGCAATACGCACTCTGCAGCAACTCGCGCAAGATGAAGAAAAACAATACCCTATCGCATCCAGAATCATACTGAGCGATACTTATGTAGACGACGTAGTCTCAGGAGGCGCTTCCATGGATGAAGCAATAGAATCTTGTCAGCAGGTAATAAACATGCCTAAGGGCGGAGGTTTCAAGCTTCGCAAGTGGACAAGCGATAAATTCAAGGTTGTTAAGGATATACCATATGAGTTTCGAGAACAACCTCGCTTTATAGATTTCCAGAAAGAACAGACTATTAAGGCACTTGGAGTGCACTGGAACCCTATAACCGACAATTTCAAAACATACGTTTCAATAAGCATGTACGACAACTCCACAACAAAGCGGAATCTAGCATCCGAGGTGGCGAAAATCTTTGATCCTGTTGGATTACTATCGTCGGTAGTAATGTCAATCAAAATTCTTCTACAGAATATTTGGCTAGAGAACTCGTCCTGGGATGAACCATTATCAAGTACATTATTAACTAGATGGTTACAAATAAAGTCTGAACTCCCAAAATTAGAAGAAATTGAGATTCTACGATGGATTGTGTTCACAGGAAAAGACACTAGCTGCGAGCTTCACGGGTTTTCAGATGCGTCTGAAAAGGGCTACAGTGCAGTAATATATCTGCGAATTACACGAAAATCGCATGTTCAGACAAACTTGATAACCGTCAAAAGGTAGCCCCACTGAAAACAAAGCTGACAATTCCAAGATTAGAATTATGTGGAGCAACACTAGTCGCTAGACTGATAAACGAGACTAGAAAAGTCTAGAAATCGATGACTTAAGGTGCTATGCCTGGACAGATTCAATGATAGTTCTGTCATGGATTCAAGAAGATGCGCATAAGTGGCAAACATTTGTGGGGAATCGAGTTGCACAAATACATGGATTATCAGACAGAAATACATGGTTTTACGTGCGATCATCCGAGAACCCTGCCGACATCGCCTCTAGAGGAATATCGCCATCGCTGCTCAAAGATCATAATCTTTGGTGGCATGGACCTTCTTGGCTTAGCTCCAAGGAAATATCGTTTCCATCAAACCCAAAGGAGACAACTGACCTAGAGAAGAAAGTCTTGACGGCACATTCTTGTTATGATTCCAAAGCCGAACTGAGAAAGATGATCTTCAAGAACTAAACTTGTATCAAGAGTTGCTCGAAAGATTTTCAACATTAGGAAGATTACAAAGAGTAACACCATACATTACAAGGTTTGTGCAAAATATGAAGGTAAGCAAGGCGAACCGTACGTCTGGGTACTTGACAGTAAATGAAATCGAAGAAGCACTAGTACCACTAGTGAAGACTACCCAAAAGCAAGTCTTTAAAGATGAAATAGCCCAGTGTTCAATAGAACAACCAATAAATAAGAAGAGCAGATTACTTCCTCTATCACCGTTTATAGACTCTAAGGGGATATTACGAGTAGGCGGAAGATTACTTCAAGCAGAACTATTATACGATCGCAAGCATCCTATTATACATGACAACACTAGTGATGGACAAAATGCACAAACTTACCTTACGTGGAGGAAACACCTTGACTTTGGAAGTCACAAGACAGCAATTCTGGATATTAAATGGCCTGAAAGCAGTTAAAGGGTTCATACATCAATGTATAAGCTGTCATAAAAACAAAGCTCAAATGACCGAACAAAAGATGGGAATGTTACTTAAAGCAAGAGTGATCTCTACTCGACCCTTCAGCCAGTCGGGGGTAGATTATGCTGGACCATTCGAACTTTTACTGGCCAGAGGAAGAGGAAACAAATCGCACAAGGGCTATGTGGCAATATACGTCTGCTTAACGACAAAAGCGATTCACTTGAAGGTAGTAACCGACCTCACATCTCAGGCATTTATAGCTGCCTTCAACCGATTTGTCGCGAGAAGAGGACAAATCGCTCATATTTACAGCGATAATGCAACTAATTTCGTTGGCGCTAATAACATACTTAGCAAATTACCCACACAAAAGTCGTATAAAAATGACGTGCAGAATGCACTGCAAGAAATCGGCACACAATGGCACTTCATTCCTCCAGCCTCCCCTCATTTTGGTGGCTTATGGGGAGCGGGTGTCAAAGCTATGAAACATCATATGCGCCGTGTAGTCGGTGATAGCAGGCTGACATATGAGGAAATGTGTACACTCATGACTCAAATTGAAGCATGCTTAAATTCGCGACCGCTGTGCCCAATATCTGAAGATCCTGAAAGCTTGGAAGTGCTTACTCCAGGTCACTTCTTGACTGGTTCTTCATGACTTGCCGTACCTGAAAGAAATCATCTTGAAAATAATCCAAATGCACTTGATAAGTGGCAACGGGTAGGACGGATGCATCAGGATTTCTGGAGCAACGTCCTAAATGGACTCAACGACAACCGAACCTACGAATTGGAAATCTGGTACTAATTAAAGACGAACAGCTTCCACCAACAAAATAGGCACTTGGCCGAGTGATTGAAACGCACCCTGGACTCGATGAGCTAACTAGAGTAGTAACACTCCAAACAAAGGGATCAAGGATCAAACGACCAGTCACTAAAGTGTCGCTGCTTCCTATAACCGACAATCACATGAATGAATCGGTTGATCCAAAGAGACCCCTGCATCAAACAAATGAAGAAACTACTACCATAGACGGTTCCAAATCCTATCTCCGATAGCAAAATAATTAATTCGCATTGAATTCAAAGCTCGAACAAAAGGCGGAGGTGCTCAAACTCACTACATGAAAATAGAAATGTTAAACGCACCCGACAGCCAAATACAATTCCACCTCATAACTCAAGCTCACTGAGTAAATCATGGCTAACCTTCATGATATTGGCATTGCTCACTATATTAGTTATAGGCCAGCAACCTGATAAACCATATAGTATAACCAGATTTAAAGAACAAGAAGGAATATATTTTGAAGACGTATCAGAGATCCAGCTATATTCAAGCGAATGGAATCTTATCATTTACTATGACTTGTCATCATATTGGAAGGAGTTCACAGGGATAAGAAAATCATTGCAAAGGCTTACAGAAATCTGCCAACAAAACACCCATCTAACAATACCAAAAGAACTATGTAACGCAACAATTTTACAGTTACAACATCAGTATGGTGAATCCTTTCAAATCAATAGTATATTACAACAACAAAATGAAAATGAAAGATTTAGAATCAAACCAGCTCCTCTTGAAATAGTGGGCTCAATCGCAAACAGTTTATTTGGTATCCTTGATCAACGGTTTGCAGAAAGATACGAAGAGCAAATTCAGAGCATCAAGGAAAATGAAGATCTATTGAAAGAACTGCTAATGAATCAAACATCCATTGCTGAATTCACAATTAATGTCATAAAGAAGAATAGTGAGACGTTAAATCATCAAATCACTATCTTGGAACATCATATAGAGACAATTGCAAATGGACTTAATAAAGCTGACGAAGTCTTAAAAACTACACAAGCCTTTACGTCGGCAGTATTACTAGTAACCCTAAATCTGATAAACTTTCAACATATGCAAAGGAGCTTATTAGCTGTAGTAACCGACAAAAAACACGGAAGGCTCAACACACTACTGCTCACACCCATTCAGCTTCGTGAACAACTAAGCATAATTAAAAAGCACTTACCAAAACATCTTAGAGTACCAGGAGATGAAACTTCGAAATCATTACTGCCAATATATAATTCAATGCATGTTAAGATGCGCATCATGCAAAGGAATGTATTATTTGACATTCGAACTCCATTGCTCAATGCAGAAATATATCGGCTATTCAAACTTACGCCTATACCTGTGAAACATACAGATCAGTTCATCCACATTCAACCCTCAACACAATACCTGGTTGTAAACATCCATAAGGACCGCTTTACACCATTAAAAGGGGGAAGATATCAAGGAATGCATACAATTATCAGAGGCCCAATTAATTTGCAATCTGAACAGTGCGCAATCGAATCAAAGCAGATGTGAGATAGAACTGCTTAACCACCAGGGAAAATTGTCATCCTTCTGTAAATTACGAAGTATACCATTGAAGAAAATGTGGTATAAGCTACACACACCAAGTACTTGGGTCTATATAATGGATGCAGTAACTCATTTCGACATCATATGTGGAACAACGATCCACCCTATAATCCTTGAAGAAAGTGGGATTATACAAATACAGCCTATCTGTATGATAAAGCATCCAACATTATTTCATAAATGCAAACAATCAACAACCAGGAACCTTGAACTCCTCTTTCATACCGGAGCAAGAAATTATCTCTACTCACATTGGCGAATATTTGGCAAGTCAAAATACAACCAATACTTCCATTCCCTTGCTAATTAAAGAGATCAAGGCTGATGATATTGAAGAGCTCCATATGGCAATTAAAACCCAACAACAGTATATCGCGGGAATTCCTCACCTTCACCGTCACCGCATATATATTATGTTGGATTCTATTCATTGGCAGCTATCATAATCATCAGTGTGGCGGTCCTATTTCTTGTGGAAAAAGCGACGAAACAACATGATGCCACAACTAAACCTACCTCAACCAACCCCCAAGACGAGCAGGGTCCAGGTCACAAGAGCAACTCGGTATCATCTTGGAGGTACCCCGATTTGATAATGCGAGGCGGGAGAATGTAGAGATACAAAATCCATAGTTAGTCATATCTTATTAAAGAACAATATCAATAAGTCAACCACCGTAATTTCATTTTTTAATATGCAATTTCTACCTTCACTTAGCTATGCCATTCTTACATTCACCAAAGTTCTATGTCAGCAATTGCATGGAAGTACAAGTGAAATTACGGCCGGTGACTTTGCCTACGAAGTAAATTTATGCTGATCTTGTGATTTGTGTTTCATTGACATAAAATGTTGTTATATGTGTTTTTCATTTATTGTCATCCTATGTATATATGTATAGTAATTATTGTATAAATAAGCGAATCGAATTAATAAAAATTGAATTGATTATCAGATAGCAATCGATCAAGTTTAAATTATATACATCAGTTCACAGTACAAATACGGCGTATTAAAAATTTCCGACAGTAAAAAATTGTTTGTTGAAAACTTTACTATAGAGAAGGCAAAACCTGGTGTATTTAAAATTTGCTACACTAAAAAATTATATTTTGAAAAATTTACTATAGAAAAGGCAATAACTGGCGTATTTCAAATTTGCGACAGTAAAAAATTATTTTTTTTGAAAAATTTACTACAGAAAAGGCAATCCCTGGCATATTAAAAATTTGCGTCAGTAAATAATTTTTTTTGAAAAATTTACTATAGAAAAGGTAATCCTCGGTGCATTTAAAATTTGCGACAGTAAAAAATTATTTTGGAAAAATTTACTATAGAAAAGGCAATCCTCGGCCTATTTAAAATTTGCGACAGTAAAAAATTTACTATAGAAAAGGCAATTCTCGGCGTATTTAAAATTTCCGACAGTAAAAAATTATTTGTTGAAAACTTTACTATAGAAAGGCAAACCCTGGCGTATTTAAAATTTGCGACACTAAAAAATTATATTTTGAAAAATTTACTATAGAAAAGGCCATCTTCGGCGTATTTAAAATTTGCGACTGTAAAAAATTATTTTTTTGAAAAATTTACTACAGAAAAGGCAATCCTGGCGTATTAAAAATTTGCAACAGTAAAAATTATTTTTTGAAAAATTTACTATAGAAAAGCCCATCCCTGTTATATTTAAAATTTGCGAAAGTAAAAAATTTTTTTTGAAAAATTTACTATAGAAAAGGCAATTCTCGGCGTATTTAATATTTGCGACAGTAAAAATTATTTTTTGAAAAATTTACTATACAAAAGGCAATCCTCGGGGTATTTAAAATTTTCGACAGTAAAAAATTATTTTTTGAAAAATTGACTATAGAAAGACGTAGTTAAAATTTGCGCCAGTAAAAAATAATTTTTTGAAAAATTTACTATAGAAAAGGCAATCCTCGGCGTATTTAAAATTTTTGACAGTAAAAATTATTTTTTGAAAAATTTACTATAGAGTCGGCAATCCTCGGCGTTTTTAAAATTTGCGACAGTAAAAAATTATATTTTGAAAAATTTACGACAGAAAAGGCAATTACAGGCGCATTTAAAATTTGCTACAGTAAAAAATTATTTTTTGATAAATTTACTTTAGAAAAGGCAATCCTAGGCGTATTTAAAATTTGCGACAGTAAAAAATTATTTTTGAAAAATTTACTATAGAAAAGGCAATCGTCGGCGTATTTAAAATTTCCGACAGTAAAAAATAATTTTTTGAAAAATTTACTATAGAAATGGCAATCCCTGGCGTATTTAAAATTTAAGACAGTAAAAAATAATTTTTTGTAAAATTTACTATAGAAAAGGCAATCCATGGCGTAATTAAAATTTGCGACAGTAAAAAATTATTTTTTGAAAAATTAGCTACAGAAAAGGCAATTATCGGCGTATTTATAATTTGCGACAGTAAAAAATTATTTTTTGAAAAATTTACTATAGAAAAGGCAATCCTAGGCGTATTTAAAATTTGCGCCAGTAAAAATTTTTTTTTGAAAAATTTACAATAGAAAAGGCAATCCTCGGCGTATTTAAAATTTTCGACAGTAAAAAATTATTTTTTGAATAATTTACTATAGAGACGGCAATCCTCGGCGTATTTAAAATTTGCGACAGTAAAAAATTATTTTTGAAAAATTTATTACAGAAAAGGCAATCATTGGCGTATTTAAAATATGCGACATAAAAAAATATTTTTTCGTAAATTTACTATAGAAATGGCAATCCTCGGCGTCTTTAAAATTTGCGACATTAAAAATTATTTGTTGCAAAATTTACTATAGAAAAGGCAATCTTTCGGCGTATTTAAAATTTCCGACACTAAAAAATTATTTTTTCAAAAATTTACTATAGAAAAGGAAATCCTTGGCGCATTTAAAATTTGCGACAAGAGGAATTATTTTTTGAAAAATTTACTACATAAAAAGCAATCCTTGGCGTATTTAAAATTTTCGACAGTAAAAAATTATTTTTTGAAAAATTTACTATAGTAAAGGCAATCCCTGGCGTATTTAAAATTTGCGACAGTAAAAAATTATTTTTTGTAAAATTTACTATAGAAAAGGCAATCCATGGCGTATTTAAAATTTGCGACAGTAAAAAATTATTTTTTGAAAAATTTACTACAGAAAAGGCAATTATCGGCGTATTTATAATTTGCGACAGTAAAAAATTGTTTTCTGAAAAATTTACTATAGAGACGGCAATCCTCGGCGTATTTAAAATTTGCGACAGTAAAAAATTATTTTTTGAAAAATTTACTACAGAAAAGGCATACATTGGCGTATTTAAAATTTGCGACATAAAAAATTATTTTTTGATAAATTTACAATAGAAATGGCAATCCTCGGCGTCTTTAAAATTTGCGACGGTAAAAAAATATTTGTTGCAAAATTTACTATAGAAAAGGCAATCTTTCGGCGTATTTAAAATCTCCGACACTAAAAAATTATTTTGTCAAAAATTTACTATAGAAAAGGAAATCCCTGGAGTATTTAAAATTTGCGACAAGAAAAATTTATTACATAAAAGCAATCCTTGGCGTATTTAAAATTTGCGACAGTAAAAAATTATTTTTTGAAAAATTTACTATAGAAAATGCAGTCCCTGGCGTCTTTAAAATTTGCGACAGTAAAAAACTATTTTTTGAAAAATTTACTTTAGAAAAGGCAATCCCTGGCGTATTTAAAATTTGCGACAGTAAAAAATAATTTTTTGAAAAATTTACTATAGAAAAGGCAATCTTCGGCGTATTTAAAATTTGCGACAGTAAAAAGTTATTTTTTGAAAAATTTACTATAGAAAGGCAAACCTCGGCGTATTTAAAATTTCCGACAGTACAAAATAATTTTTTGAAAAAATTACTATAGAAATGGCAATCCTCAGCGTATTTAAAATTTGCGACAGTAAAACATTATTTTTTGATAACTTTACTTTAGAAAAGGCAATCCTCTGGCGTATTTAAAATTTGCGACAGTAAAAAATTATTTTTTGAAAAATTTACTATAGAAAAGGCAATACTCGGCGCATTTAAAATTTGCGACAGTAAAAAATTATTTTTGAAAAATTTACTATAGAAAAGGAAATCCTCGGCGTATTTAAAATTTGCGACAATAAAAAATTTACTATAGAAAAAGGCAACTCTCGTCGTGTAGAGATACATAATCCATAGTTAGTCATAACTTATTAAGTCAACCACCCGTAATTTCATTTTTTAATATGCAATTTCTACCTTCACTTAGCTATGCAATTCACTTACATTCACCGAAGTTCTATGTCAGCAATTGCATGGAAGTACAAGTGAAATTACGGTCGGTTTCTTTGCCTACGAAGTAAATTTTTGCTGATCTTGTGATTTGTGTTTCATTGACATAAAACACTTGTTATAATTGATTTTCATTTATTGTCATCCTATGTATATATGTATAGTAATTATTGTATAAATAAGCGAATCGAATTAATAAAAGTTGAATTGATTATCAGATAGCAATCGATCAAGTTTAAATTATATCCATCAGTTCACAGTACAAATATTGGTCCTTCGAGCTTGCTTTGTTGAACTTAGTGTCTTCAAAGCAGTACAAAATTTCTGCAGAACTTAGTGTCTGCAGTTAATTGTTATTCAGCGCAGAAATTACTGTTGAACTTAGTGTCCTCAGACAATTTATTTACCTAATAATAAATATTTTTTTCCAGTCCTAATACCTAAAGCAATATTGGCGAGAAGCGAAGGAGTCCGCTCAATCTAGCAACATCAGCTACTCGAAAATTCAACGAATATATACTACTATGGAGCAGTTAATTAAAGCAAACAAGGCAGATTGCTGTAAAACTTCAGAAATTTATAACAAACCACAACAAAGATTCTGACGTACGTAAAACAAGGGATTATTTTGAAACCCGTTTGATTAAAATAAGCAAGCTATGGGAAAGTTTTGACAAAAGAAATGATGATCTGGAGCTATACCGTGAAACTAATTCAGAACAGCCATACTTTAAAGAGAATTTTTATGACACCGTGGAAAAATTGTATGAAGAAACACGGGCTATGTTAGAAAATTACTTGGCGGATTTAATGTCAAGAGCGAAAATCACTGAAGTATTGCAAGATCAACTGAAGGTAATAAAGAAGCAAATATGCCATTATAGAAACTCTACAAAAGGCATCGGTTTCAATTAAAGAAGAGATTAAACAAGAGGTATCTGCAGCTTACTGTATGCAAAAAATCAAGTTGGTGAATGACTATTGGGTGCACCTTGTCCCGAAATCATGGAGAGATCATGTCGATGGGTAGAACAAAACACGAGTATATGGAGAATGATATATTCTCAAGCATTGAGGTTACCAATCAAACTACCACAATTCAACTACAAGAAGTATTGAATAAATTAAATCCTCAAGCTAAAAATTCGATCAGCACCAACGAGTCAAAGGGAACACAAATAAAGTTGCCAAGAGTCGATATTCCTTCATTTAACGGTGACTATATCAAGTGGCAATCATTTAGAAATTTGTTCATGGAACTCATTTATAAAGATGACAAGATGTCTGGTGCTCAAAAAATTATTCTATCTCAAAGGCAATCTCATAGGTGACCCAAGTGAACTCATACAGCATCTACAAATAACAAAACGAAAACTTTGAGATGGCCTGGGAAATTCTTGAAAAAAGATATAACAATAAGAGGACTCTCTTGACAGCGCAATTAAATATACTTCTAAAACAACCTTCACTGTTCAAAAGAATCATCGAGAAGGCTTGAAGAAGTTACATGACATGACAATTGAATGTCCAGAGGGCATCAAAAATCTAGGCATAGATACGAAAAATTGGGATCCATTGATCATACACATAATCATAAACAAAATTGGGTAAAGAAACTCACCGAATTTATGAACAATCAGTGGCCACACCAAGAGAAGTTCAAGAACTAAGCAAATTTCTTGAATTCCTAGAAAATCGATTTCGAGGTCTTGAAGCAGTAGAGCCATGGAAACCAAAACAACCCGAAAGAAATGGGAAAAATACAAAAGTATACCTGGGAATGATTTCAAAGCATTGCGCTATCTGTGGAGAAAATCACAGAACATATCATTGCGAAACATTTAGTAAGCTAAGCGTACAACAACGACTAAAAGCTGTAAAAAGGCAAACCTTTGCCAGAACTGCCTAGTAAAAGGCCACAATATACTACAATGTAAAAGCCGGTACACCTGCAAGTTATGCCAGAAAAAGCACCACACCCCTTTTACATTATCAAAACCAGCAGGCAGCATCTTATCAACAAAGTAATAACTATCCAAGAAAAGAAGCAATTCGAGATGATAGCTCACCAAACGAAGCGGTTGCAGCCCCACTTTGGGAAGAAATCAAAGGGGTATGACTTATTACTGGCAACCGCTCTCATACAAGTAATCAATAAATCAGGAGATGCTGTGCTACTCAGGGCATTACTTGACACAAGGGTCTCAAGCAACGTTCATTACTGAGAATGCATCTCAGCAATTAAGATTACCTAGAAGAAAAATTGGAGTCACAGTTTCCGGTCTTGGGTGCTCCAGTCCAGGAATCACAAAATCTAGTATAGGAATTACAGTCACCGCCACGATTTAAATCAACATGCTCTCTCACAACCACAGCCCTCGTATTAAAAAATCTCACAAGAAAATTGCCTATAAATAAAATCATTCCAACTAATGGGCGCATACCGAAAACCTGGTTTTGGCCGATCCAACATTCCCATAAGCCGGGAAGGATTGACATTAGGAGCAGAAGTGTTCGGGAAGGTAATACTAGGCAATCTTCTGCGTGGAACCGAAGATGCTCCCGTTGCCCAACAAACAGAGCTGGGGGTGGATATTATCTGGAGGTATTAGTAACAGCAACAACGAGAATAAACTTATTTGCATGGTATCAGAAATAGATATAACCAGCGAGCTGCAGAGATTTTGGGAATGCGAAGAACTGGCAGCCGAAACTATTACCACACCAGAAGACAATTGCTTGTGAAAGTTACTACCAACAAATGCACAGACGGGAAGAAAGTGGGTCGATATATCGTTCGCCTTCCATTTAAAACAAAATCCTAAAGAAGCCTATTTGAGCAAATCAAGAGAACTAGCGCTTGCCCGACTGTTCCAAATGGAGCGAAAATTTAACCAAGACAAAGTATTTGAAACCATGTATAAGGATTTTATGAAAGAATACCAACGCTTAGGTCATATGGTTCCAGCCGAAGATGATGGTGAGATAAAATACTACCTACCTCACCATGCGGTTTTCAAACAAGACAGTACAACAACCAAATTACGTGTAGTCTTCGACGCTTTGGCCAAAAGAAACAACACCAGATGTCTAAATGATATCATGATGACCGGTCCCTCAACTGCAAGGATGCGTAATCTCACATTCTATTAAGATGGAGAAAACATAAAATAGTATTCACGGCGGACATAGAAAAAATGTACCGCCCAGATAAAAGTGGATGTGAGAGATCAGCAGTATCAATGTATTCTGTGGGGAGAGTCTCCAAATCACCCTATCAAGGAATATAAGCTGACGACCGTTAACTTACGGCACAACCTCCAGCACCGTTTCTCCGCAATACGCACTCTGCAGCAACTCGCGCAAGATGAAGAAAAACAATACCCCTAATCGCATCCAGAATCATACTGAGCGATACTTATGTAGACGACGTAGTCTCAGGAGGCGCTTCCATGGATGAAGCAATAGAATCTTGTCAGCAGGTAATAAACATGCCTAAGGGCGGAGGTTTCAAGCTTCGCAAGTGGACAAGCGATAAATTCAAGGTTGTTAAGGATATACCATATGAGTTTCGAGAACAACCTCGCTTTATAGATTTCCAGAAAGAACAGACTATTAAGGCACTTGGAGTGCACTGGAACCCTATAACCGACACAATTTCAAAACACACACGTTTCAATAAGCATGTACGACAACTCCACAACAAAGCGGAATGTAGCATCCGAGGTGGCGAAAATCTTTGATCCTGTTGGATTACTATCGTCGGTAGTAATGTCAATCAAAATTCTTCTACAGAATATTTGGCTAGAGAACTCGTCCTGGGATGAACCATTATCAAGTACATTATTAACTAGATGGTTACAAATAAAGTCTGAACTCCCAAAATTAGAAGAAATTGAGATTCCACGATGGATTGTGTTCACAGGAAAAGACACTAGCTGCGAGCTTCACGGGTTTTCAGATGCGTCTGAAAAGGGCTACAGTGCAGTAATATATCTGCGAATTACACGAAAATCGCATGTTCAAGACAAACTTGATAACCGTCAAAAGGTAGCCCCACTGAAAAACAAAGCTGACAATTCCAAGATTAGAATTATGTGGAGCAACACTAGTCGCTAGACTGATAAACGAGACTAGAAAAGTCTAGAAATCGATGACTTAAGGTGCTATGCCTGGACAGATTCAATGATAGTTTCTGTCATGGATTCAAGAAGATGCGCATAAGTGGCAAAACATTTGTGGGGAATCGAGTTGCACAAATACATGGATTATCAGACAGAAATACATGGTTTTACGTGCGATCATCCGAGAACCCTGCCGACAATCGCCCTCTAGAGGAATATCGCCATCGCTGCTCAAAGATCATAATCTTTGGTGGCATGGACCTTCTTGGCTTAGCTCCAAGGAAATATCGTTTCCATCAAACCCAAAGGAGACAACTGACCTAGAGAAGAAAGTCTTGACGGCCACATTCTTGTTATGATTCCAAAGCCGAACTGAGAAAGATGATCTTCAAGAACTAAACTTGTATCAAGAGTTGCTCGAAAGATTTTCAACATTAGGAAGATTACAAAGAGTAACACCATACATTACAAGGTTTGTGCAAAATATGAAGGTAAGCAAGGCGAACCGTACGTCTGGGTACTTGACAGTAAATGAAATCGAAGAAGCACTAGTACCACTAGTGAAGACTACCCAAAAGCAAGTCTTTAAAGATGAAATAGCCCAGTGTTCAATAGAACAACCAATAAATAAGAAGAGCAGATTACTTCCTCTATCACCGTTTATAGACTCTAAGGGGATACTACGAGTAGGCGGAAGATTACTTCAAGCAGAACAATTATACGATCGCAAGCATCCTATTATACTGCCCTACAAAAGCCGGCTGACAACACTAGTGATGGACAAAATGCACAAACTTACCTTACGTGGAGGAAACACCTTGACTTTGGAAGTCACAAGACAGCAATTCTGGATATTAAATGGCCTGAAAGCAGTTAAAGGGTTCATACATCAATGTATAAGCTGTCATAAAAACAAAGCTCAAATGACCGAACAAAAGATGGGAGTGTTACTTAAAGCAAGAGTGATCTCTACTCGACCCTTCAGCCAGTCGGGGGTAGATTATGCTGGACCATTCGAACTTTTAGCCAGAGGAAGAGGAAACAAATCGCACAAGGGCTATGTGGCAATATTCGTCTGCTTAACGACAAAAGCGATTCACTTGGAGGTAGTAACCGACCTCACATCTCAGGCATTTATAGCTGCCTTCAACCGATTTGTCGCGAGAAGAGGACACATCGCTCATATTTACAGCGATAATGCAACTAATTTCGTTGGCGCTAATAACATACTTAGCAAATTACCCACACAAAAGTCGTATAAAAATGACGTGCAGAATGCACTGCAAGAAATCGGCACACAATGGCACTTCATTCCTCCAGCCTCCCCTCATTTTGGTGACTTATGGGAAGCGGGTGTCAAAGCTATGAAACATCATATGCGCCGTGTAGTCGGTGATAGCAGGCTGACATATGAGGAAATGTGTACACTCATGACTCAAATTGAAGCATGCTTAAATTCGCGACCGCTGTGCCCAATATCTGAAGATCCTGAAAGCTTGGAAGTGCTTACTCCAGGTCACTTCTTGACTGGTTCTTCATGACTTGCCGTACCTGAAAGAAATCAATCAGAAATCAAATGCACTTGATAAGTGGCAACGGGTAGGACGGATGCATCAGGATTTCTGGAGCAACGTCCTAAATGGACTCAACGACAACCGAACCTACGAATTGGAAATCTGGTACTAATTAAAGACGAACAGCTTCCACCAACAAAATGGGCACTTGGCCGAGTGATAGAAACGCACCCTGGACTCGATGAGCTAACTAGAGTAGTAACACTCCAAACAAAGGGATCAAGGATCAAACGACCAGTCACTAAAGTGTCGCTGCTTCCTATAACCGACAATCACATGAATGAATCGGTTGATCCAAAGAGACCCCTGCATCAAACAAATGAAGAAACTACTACCATAGACGGTTCCAAATCCTATCTCCGATAGCAAAATAATTAATTCGCATTGAATTCAAAGCTCGAACAAAAGGCGGAGGTGCTCAAACTCACTACATGAAAATAGAAATGTTAAACGCACCCGACAGCCAAATACAATTCCACCTCATAACTCAAGCTCACTGAGTAAATCATGGCTAACCTTCATGATATTGGCATTGCTCACTATATTAGTTATAGGCCAGCAACCTGATAAACCATATAGTATAACCAGATTTAAAGAACAAGAAGGAATATATTTTGAAGACGTATCAGAGATCCAGCTATATTCAAGCGAATGGAATCTTATCATTTACTATGACTTGTCATCATATTGGAAGGAGTTCACAGGGATAAGAAAATCATTGCAAAGGCTTACAGAAATCTGCCAACAAAACACCCATCTAACAATACCAAAAGAACTATGTAACGCAACAATTTTACAGTTACAACATCAGTATGGTGAATCCTTTCAAATCAATAGTATATTACAACAACAAAATGAAAATGAAAGATTTAGAATCAAACCAGCTCCTCTTGAAATAGTGGGCTCAATCGCAAACAGTTTATTTGGTATCCTTGATCAACGGTTTGCAGAAAGATACGAAGAGCAAATTCAGAGCATCAAGGAAAATGAAGATCTATTGAAAGAACTGCTAATGAATCAAACATCCATTGCTGAATTCACAATTAATGTCATAAAGAAGAATAGTGAGACGTTAAATCATCAAATCACTATCTTGGAACATCATATAGAGACAATTGCAAATGGACTTAATAAAGCTGACGAAGTCTTAAAAACTACACAAGCCTTTACGTCGGCAGTATTACTAGTAACCCTAAATCTGATAAACTTTCAACATATGCAAAGGAGCTTATTAGCTGTAGTAACCGACAAAAAACACGGAAGGCTCAACACACTACTGCTCACACCCATTCAGCTTCGTGAACAACTAAGCATAATTAAAAAGCACTTACCAAAACATCTTAGAGTACCAGGAGATGAAACTTCGAAATCATTACTGCCAATATATAATTCAATGCATGT